>JACXGM010040398.1:0-10328 GCA_016801145.1 Umbra pygmaea
AGGACGACAAGCGCCCCCGTTCCGGCTCGCCTGCTCGCATCCCACGGCACTCGAAGCATCCGCTCTCCTAGCCTTTCCACCGACCCGCGACTAGACTGTACTGACGTTCAAAAACTGACGGACGTAACGACAAAACCGAAACTTCCCTGAATACAAACTAAAGTCTCCAATAATCGACCCACCTCGAGGTGCTTCCTTCTCCTGCTAAGTCTGACCGGTGTTCCTCTCCCTCACTAGTTGTGAGCAACCAATTTTAGCTTTCATTTAGCTAATTATTAGAATCAGGTGTGCTAAATTAAGGTTGATGAGCTCTCCAGGCCTTGGGCAGCCCTGTGTTGAGATCTTATGTCCAGAATTGACAACAGTTCTTTATCCGTCCTTACATCCTTTTACCTCTTGCTCTATGACTGTACCAGTCCCTGCATCCCTCTCTCATTTCTCTATCCCACTCTTGTCCCTCACACATCTCTGTATCTCTCCCTCCACCTTTCCATCTTATACCTCTCCTTTTCCCATCCCTCCTCTCAACCCTTATTGTTACCACATCTTAATAGGGCTTGCTCATTATCCAGTCCCACAATATTAAGTGTCCTATTTGTGTAAATACGGTTGGTAATTGATTAGTGAGGGCTGACGTCTGACTCTCTGACTCCCTCGTCTCTCATTAGTCTTGCATTGATTGCCTGGCAGCCAGTCTGCTGTGGAGGATCCCTGATCGACCAGCCTTCCTAACGTGTGGTCCAAGTCTGACCATTAATACTGCTTAACATTCATCACCGCTGGACAAGTGGCATGCTGACCACATCTGGACACAGGCAGAGATAAATTCTATGTTAAGATAAATGGTGGAAATTTGTTTAATGTTAAAAAAGGGATGGATAAATTAAAGAGTAGAACAATGTATTTACAGTTGTGTTCTATATTTAAAACAATAAAAAAACAATATATAGAGAGAAATGGAAAAAACAAGAATGTAAGCATATGGCATATGGCTATAAGGGCCATGCTTAGGCAAGTGAAGTATATGAAAGTATATTAAATGGTGTTTTTAAGAAAATATAAAGTGCTGGGGCCAGGGGTCTTCTCCTACATCCTTGGGTGTAAGACAAAGTTGTGGGCATTATCTTACCTTAACCATGTCACGTACACAGTGCGGAATGCTAAGCTCTCATTGGACTATTCTGCTGTCAGTAAAAACACAGAGGGGGTGTTTGTTGAGTTTGCATTTATGATTCGATCCTGATAAAAGGCACTCTTATTTAACGCACATGCACACACCAATGTAACAGGAGGTTGTTCAACTTCTCAAGCGCAAACTTTAATTAATTAGAATCCGTTGTTATAGAACTATATTACTTTGCCATAATACGGTTTGTAATTATACTCTTGTTATACTCTTATTCTTGTTGAATAATTTTTGGTTCCACTGTTGATAAAGCATATTGTTTTTCATCTAATCTTGTCAGTAAAATGTGAAATTTACTGTGGTTTGCCATAGGGTACATTTTGTGAACACCAGGAAGCATCAGTGAGCACAACAGTTGTTGTTCCAAAGCTTTGTTTGACTCACAGTTTATAATTTCACTTGCTTAACATAGTGTATATCTGTATCATTAAATTGTTTTAGATTTGATTGTATTTAAAGAGACATCATGATGCTCTACAAAAATTGGTTATAAATATTTTAGCTGCGTTCTAAGTAAATACACAAACGCGGGTGTACTCCAGGAAATAATACTGCTGTTTGAAGCTGATTTCTTCAGAGGACGCATTGGGTAATGGATTAGGCAATCACCTTTCATGCAGAGGTTACGATTTCGAATTACCACACCATAGTTTTTGTGGAGATAAAACAAGTATTACCAACAAATCAATTTGGTCACATATTCTAATGATACTGTATACAATCACTTGTAATACACTGTATACAATCACAATGTAATTTATATATCTTTAGGCATGTAATTGGGGACATTTATGTAACTACAGAAAAATACAAAGTGAAGGATCTTTGTTGTTGTAAACTCAGCCGCAGATGAATAAACTGAAGGGTTTGTTATTCACTCCCTGTTTGTAAACAAAATAGTAATGTTGTTGTCTCAAATCCGATGAAAGTATATTTGGAATGTATCATCATGCCAATATAGGACAAACTACACACAGTTCTGGCTATATGAACAATCAGTGAGCTTTGTGTTTATACTGAATATAAACTTTTTTTCTAACCATTTTAACGTTGACGTTTGTTGGTCCTTCCATGCTTGCTTGTTTACCATTATTTGATCTTATAAGGCAGGTTTGCCATGATGTTTCTCTTGCTTCCGGGCTTCCCCCAGTAACCCCTGTGTTTCACGTTACAACGCTCTGAACTGTGGGCAGTTCCCTCAGGCTAAGTCTGCAGAAATGCAGACTTATGAAAAGGGTGCTTAAAGGGCTCAAAATGTCTGTGAGAGAACCCTCATGCACTTGATGATTTGAGAGTGGGACAGCCCTCAAGATTTAGCAAGAACACACTTCAAAGTCCATGAGTCTGTGAGTGTGGACATTGGGCCGTTGAATCTGTTTGTGCCACTGATAGATTGTATCCTTCAGTGTATCAATGTAAAGTTTTGATATTATTACTATAGAAGTATTTGGAGCAAATGTTCAGCCTGTTTCTTTTTTAAATGTGTTTACTTAAACCTTTCTTTTTTTATTTGTGTGTTTGTATCTTTTTGCCCTTGACTTTATTCCATACTGAAACTCACATTAAAATAGTTGACTCTATTTTAGGTATCAACCAAATTCTTTAGTTCACTGTTATTTTATTTTTCCCTCTGACTTTTAAAAATGTTTGTGAGTCGGTGTGTGGAATGCTGCATTCAAATTACAATACCACACACCTGCCCCACCGAAAGTCTGATCACCTTTCATTGTTTAAATTCTCTAAATATAACCCACTCAATCAAACGTGTCAAATCATCAGTGAGGATTTAGATTGGAACCTGTTAACTGCTGAGGCCACCTGGGATAAACAAACGGATAGTGATACTGCAAATTCTGTTTGCACAAACTGCTTCACGTATATGTTCAAGAGACATTGGCAGCGCCCATGTTTTAATATAGGAAGAAAGTCATCATGACTGTTATTGGGAAAGAGTCTGTCCAAAAATAGATATTTCCACCAGTAGAGAAGAGATTTGAACTCATGATCGCTTGCATCGTAGGCAACTCATTAACCCATTATGCCACAGGGCTGTGCTGGATTTTGACTGACCGAAACAAATTTTATAATAAGCTTTCAGTCAGCTGACTGAAACAAATCTAATAATCTTTTGGTCGGCTGACCGAAACCTTATTATTAAAATTGCTTGCAATGATCATGAGTGTGCAGAATTTTAGGTTCTCTTATACTGTATATAACATTACTCTTCATTTCAAGTGACATCAATGGAGACAGGACTACTGTGTTGGGGATGATACCAATGAGAAGGCGGAAGGGAAAAACCATCAAGGAATTATTGCCAAAGAGTGAACTGAATGATTTAGAAGCTGTAAAGTAATACTCTAACATCTGTACCATTCAAATATGAATCCCCACTTGTGTTTCAAACCCATAACCTCTGCATGAAATGACACTGCCTAATACATTACGCTACAACCATGTTCCTGTATTTATGGGTACAATCACAAAAGTTTGTTGAGTTTCTTTAAAAAAAATGATGTCTGTTTGAATACAATACTATAAAAAAATATTATGTCTGTTTGTATACTATCGGTCTGTAATAGTCCATTACTTGGTTACTTAATATACCGTACATTGATGCAGTATGAGTGCCTCAAATTTAGATGAGAGACACCTGTAGAGTGTGCTACTATGTTTTCTTTTATACATTTGAATTAAAGGAAAAAGTAGCTGGTAAAAAATTCTGACTCCCTGTGGTCTCTAAAGATCACAAGGTTCATCCAACCACATGTCACCGAGCCAGACAATTGTTTTCACACTGCTCATCCAACACAGAAGCCTTTTGTCAGATCATGCGTGGGATGGAATTTAATTGACAGGTTACCGATCTGCACAAAAGTAGTTGCTGGAGAGCGCTTTGCAAGGTAGATCATCTGACTTATCTCTCTCAAATCTCGTGCAGTGCTGTGCATGCTGCCTCGTGCTGGAGGTTCCGGGCAAAGTTGGAGAAGCCATAGTCAGGCTTGAACCAATGACTATCATGACATAGTTTGTCTTCCAAAGAGTACAAAGTATTCATATGGCCAGACTTGTGATAGGAAGGAAGTGTTTGGTAGTGGCACAGAGACTGGGCCATTCTACCACTGGACTGGATGAGTGTGTTGGCATACGCATGCACATGAGAAAATGCTGTGTTTATATAAAGCAACTATGGTACAAATGTTTCTTCCAACACTCTATAATCTAATTGTTTACGAATAGCCCAGGAACCATGAAAAACTATGAAACATATACTATACATTTCCAGTAGTCTTGAATTTAAAGGAATAGTTTACCACATGCAATCCTGGTTTTGTATTGTTCAATACTACTTTCTAAAACCATTTAAAAACAATTGTGATTCAAAATGATTTAATTGTGTATTCAAAACGGGTCCAGATTACTTGCTTATAAAGTACTGTTTTTTCAGGATGTGCCTAATTTCATGTTTCAGTCAAATTTGCTATTGTTTTAGCTAGCCATCACTGTAGCCAAACGTAATTGGAATTACACATTTGCTATCATCTAGCTATTCTCTGTACAGAGACGACATTGAATTATCGGAAAATATGGGCATACTGTAAATGACGGGGGATGTTCAAACCAGAGCGAGGATGCATCATTTGACTTAACTCTGAACCATTTTAACAGAAGGGAGTTATCAGTATTTAAGGTGAATTTACTAAGAATGCACATGAACATTAGCCTGGAAAAATCCAGACCCAAATCCTGAACGATTTAGGGTCTGGGATCGAGTAATGTAAATGACTCAACCCGAGGGGTGGCACCAAGCGTGCATTTGAAAATCTCACTGTACGCAATTGGATAACACTACGACCAATCACCAGTGGGTTTTCACTAACCCTATGGCGGAGCTAACTGGTAGATTAAACCCTTGCCGTATCCGGTCTGCAAAACAGCAAAAACGTCCTTCATAAAAAGTAACGATTCGAGCGCCGTCATCTGTTCCTCTTTTAGACAAAAAGCCAAGTCTAACTCGTTCATTGTAGCGGCCAAAGCAGTTTCAAACAACAGGTGTATATCCATAGCGATCTTACAATGTTTACTAATGACTTGAAGTCACACTCGCAGAGCTGTCGTCATCTGTTTAACACGCCTCTGGCCCGCCTACATCAGATACACCAATGTGATTGGTGCAGCTCGGCTACAAGGGCATAGTTAATGAGCAGCATTACTCGTGCCAGAGTAACTTGCTGAGAAAATTCAAATTGTGCTCTCGCGAGAACTCTGGATTTCCAGGGTACATGAACATTGAATTTGGGTAAAATATTCCTTAAAGATCAGATTGTCAATGCCAGTTCAAATTACTTGAAACATATAGATTGTCAGTTCCACTATACTGTATATATGTAGAAGGTGAAAGCTAGGCCGTAATGCTGAGTTTGATATTGACAGTTGTTAACTGTCCTGCTCATGGACAGAATGACAGAGCTTTCACCTTGGTATTTGGGGATTGAACCGGAGGCTTTTCAGACCCCAGTCAAATGCCCTAACTACTAGGCCGTCATGCTGGACATGGCCCACATGTCGCCCCCTGCTCCTACATCCTTCGGTGTAATACAAAGGAGATTTGTATTTAACAGTTTGGGTGTTAATGTGGCAGGCATACAGTTGTCTGGTTGGGTACTGTGGAACAGGCCAAAGCACAATGAAGAAAAGGTTCTGTTGACATATTTACATTTTAGATTGTTTTTTGTGTAGACGTTATGATACTGTAACTATGATACGTCTGAGTTGTGATGACTCAGCGCAGAAGCTGATAGCAGGTATTCAGGGTCATTCATGCGCTGTGCCTGCTTTCCGAATGTGGTGGAAAAGGCATCGATGGTCATCAACACTCTCTGTCACTCTGAATAGATTTCCTCTGTGGCGAGTCGTAGGCAAATGTCTTGACTCTCCAATGGAAAGCAGATTTCACTGTAACCTTTTCAGTATGCCATCTTTTAGAAGGAGCTGCCTGAAGCCAGACAGTGGTGCGGTAGACAGTGCTTCAGCCCTGGGGAACAGGCTTTATTAAACTAGCTTTGTGTTCACGCCCCAGGGTTGGACGCTGCAGTCTCCACTGCAAGGAGAGGGCTCTTGTTCCAGCTACAGATATGGTTTATTTTTCTTAAGTACACATAGGATGGTTTTAATCCTAAATGGTATCCTTTAAAGTGAGTGTGCCACTTTTGACTAGAGCCTTTTACTACTATTTCCTCCCTATTGTTACTGATAGAGGGCTCATTTTGGGACATACCCTTTAGCAAAATCCCTACACTAGACTGAGTTCATAGGGGCCATAATCCAACAGGATCATGATTCCTTCCACCTCCACCCCGTCAGCCTTGGTCTCCCTTCTTGAACACTGTTGGAGGTTTTGGTTTCTGTCTGCTTTTAATTCCATTCTACCTGAGAGTTCGTCTGCTGGGCCAGCGTAACTGTGCATAGCAGAGGGGCCCTTACTCATTGTTCACGTTGCCTCTCAGCACCGCCAATGTCTTTATATTTGGCATCTATGGATGGGTACCCTGGTTCTCATCTGGCATGCCAGATTAAATTCTACTCCACTGTTCAGGTGAAAAGTAAGCCACTGTAAAGAGAACACGGTGCTATTAGGGACACAACCATTATATGTGTAGAGCTATCATGGTAACGCAGGTAGACAGGCTAATAACGCAGAGGTGGGTTAGTGTGCATGTTTGTGTGTGTTTTGAGTGTGGTAATTCATTTAAATTTAAGACAACCATCATTTGTCTGACTGGAATTAAGAGAAAGAAAAATTGCCCTCTGGATGGCTTGCAGCCAGCCAATCTCCATAAGCTAGCATCCATTAGCCAGTGAGTCATCCTCCATTAGCCAGCCAGCCTCCATTAGCCAGCCAGCCTCTATTAGCCAGCCTCCATCAGCCAGTAAGTCATTCTCCATTAGTCACCCAGCCTCCATTAGCCAGCGAGTATGCCTCTATTAGCCAGCCAGCCAACCTCCATTAGCCAGCAAGTCAGCCTCCATTAGCCAGTCAGCCTCCACTAGGCAGCAAGGCAGCCTACATTAGCCAGTCAGCCTCCATTAGCCAGTTAGCCAGTTTAATTTGGCAAGCCAATTTCCATTAGCGAGCTGGACTCCATAAGCCAACCAGCCAGTCTCCATTAGCTAGCCTCTATTAGCTAGCCAGCCTGCATAAGCCAGCGGTATTGAAGGACTCCAGACCAGGGCAGCTGACGGGGGGGACAACCGGGTATGTTGTCCCGGGCCCAGTCCTGAGGGGGGCCCCAAATTTTGTTTTTGCACAGTCATTTTCTTGAGCAGGGGGCCCAAAATGTGGAGTTTGTCCCGGGCCCACAGATTCCTGTCAGCAGCCCTGCTCCAGACTGTCTGTGTTGTTTGAATTGCAAATGCATTTTTACTTACATTATTATTATTATGAATTAATACTGATTTGTTATTTCCTGCAAACCTATTATCTTGTCTATGTTTTCTGTTTGTAAGTAAGTCCACAATTTGTGTTGCTGTTAGTAAGTGTAGAGATTTTGTTGGCTTTACAAACATTTGCATGAATGCTGGGGCCATTTTATTTGCTGCTCTGCAGTTTCTGTTTAACAACAATGAAGCTCTTTAACAACACTGAGGCTCTTTAACAACAATTAGGGTATTTTATTATTTCATTGTTATAGTAATGATAGTAGCTGTTGTGGCTGTCCATGGTGCGTACATGGATGAGAAATTAGAGACAGACGCAAAGGCTTCAGAAGTGAAAGCAAAAAGTGTTTTAATCACAAAAATACTTTTTCAAATTAAAACTGCCACGAGGGGCAAACAGTAAAGAATATCTGTTATATTAGCTACAGCACTGGAACATGACACATACTAACCTTGATACGGAACAATGACCGACAGCTACACAACACTAAGACCGAACTTAAACACAAAACTAAATACAAAGTGCAGACAGCTGGGTGATGAATCAAAACAATCTATTGGTTAAATGGAATCAACGGAGCGGGAAACCAAAATGACACAATTCACACAAGACAGAAATCAAAATCAACATACAGGGGAGCAACTAAAAGTACTATTTGTCAGGTCCCCATAAGGAACACTGTGACATATTCCAACAAAGCTCTTTAAACAATTAAGCTCCTAAACAACAGTGCTCTGTGCCAGTGAAATCATTAAAATGCAGAATAATAAATCAGAATAAATAGTATTATACTGATGAAATTATACCATGGGGTCTTTATAATATGTTATGGTGGTCTTAGCCCAGTCATAGGTCGGTTGTTATTTCACCAGTGAATGAAATATTGCTAGATTGAGTTCCATACAAGGTGACACATTCCTAATTATGTCCTTTAGCAAGAGCATTATGCTCAATTGCTGAAAAATTCTTGTTAAAAGTATCAGTAACCTAACTGATAAAAAAGTGGAAAGAAAGTACAGCTAAATGTGTAAAGGCTGTTGAGATTAATCAAGATGACTAAACATTTATTTTTAGACTGTACAGCTTTTGTTTACAGTCCCTCCTTCCTCACACCCAATCCCCAACCCAGAGGACCGACAAGTAAAGAGTTCTTGGTTGCGTTTAAACAGATGGCTTAGTGCATAACGTTTCAACATATTCCGCAGTGAGAAGTGATTGTATTGCAGTTTCTTTTTGATAAATATTGCAGGACTAACTGAACAAGAGGCTTTTTTAGCATCAACCCCTCATTTCTGAAAACATCACTAACATCTTGACACGAGGCGGGGAGAAAGAGCAGAGATAAACAAAATAAAAAGCGATGATGATGAGTCACCCTGACAGGAATGTTGAAGTTTTACCGTCCCACTTCTAGCCTCTCATCCTCCTCTGCGCCTCTCCTGCTGCCCTTGGAACATAACATTTGCCACGCTAACGTTGAGAGCCTGAAAACCTCTGACGGTTTGTTTCCTCCAAGTGCTGCACGACACATCAGATCACACTCCCGCTTGCCTGGCAAGTTCAATGGGTCTACATCCCAAACGGCTACCCTATTCATTATATAGTGGCCTATGTTGGACCATATGAGCATTTGTCGGTAGAAGTACACTATATAGGGACTAGTGTGTCATTTGGGATATACCTGTCCACTTCATAAGTCATGCATACTGGAGGATGAGCTACACAGTTAGATGAGTGGTGGCCTCCAGCCGTTTAGACCTGCAATAATTAAATATCAAGGCAAAGACCCTTGGTTTGTTCCGTGGTTAGGTTCAGGAACTCATTTCATGGCACATTCTCCTGCCGCTGAAGCTGGCCCAGCGACCCCAACGCACCCGAGTCCCTACACACCATGCTACAGTACGTTTTTCAGTACGGAAAATAATGCAGTGCTTCATTTGTACAGTGCCAAAACCAAAAAAGGTAGAGCTCCTTGTGACCTGGTTGGAGACCTGGGGTGCGGGAACACATGAACACATTCGATAGAATAAAGCATTGCATGCATATTATGGCAGTGAGATTGTCAATAGGTTCCGGGGGATAAACCCATTTGATAAAATTCTATGTAATTTTACATGACTAAAGATTTAGAATTATCGAAATGGCAGGCACTTTTAACACTACAGTACATACTGAGAATATATGATCAAGAAAAATGGCTTTGTTATAAATCCATCAAAAGTTCTAGCTGTGTAGAGCCAAAGGGTAGGCTACAATATGAGAATATATAGCATCAAACAGTCGTAATGGAAAGAAAAACAGATTCTAATGACATTCTAAAGGGATAGGGAAACAAGATTCAACAAGCAGGAGTCTTGGTCGCTTTTAATTTGATTATTTCTACATTATTTTTTTAAATTTGTTTACTTACATATATTTTTATTTAAGCTAATTGACAACCCAATCTTATTTATAATGACATTTTGTCAAGATTGCAAGATACAGTACATTACAAGGGAATAAGCAAGGTCCTTCTCAAGAAATTAGCATATTGTGATAAAGTTCATTATTTTCCATAATGTAATGATAAAAATTAAACTTTCATATATTTTAGATTCATTGCACACCAACTGAAATATTTCAGGTCATTTATTGTTTTAATACTGATGATTTTGGCATACAGCTCATGAAAACCCAAAATTCCTATCTCAAAGAATTAGCATA
>JACXGM010040399.1:0-10328 GCA_016801145.1 Umbra pygmaea
TCTTTGAGGATGTTCTTTGTTTTCCTAAGGCATCGCTTATGGTAGATGCCTTGCACGGAGGGGAGGCAGCAGCCAATGATGCGCTCCGCTGATTTCACCACCCTCTGAAGGGCCTTACGATCAGCAGCGGAGCAGCTGCCGTACCAGGCTGTAATGCAGCCTGAGAGGATGCTCTCAATGGTGCACCTGTAGAAGTTTAATTAAAATCCTGACAGACATGCCAAACTTCTTGAGTCTCCTCAGGAAGTATAGGTGCTTTGGGGCAGTTGTTGTTACCGAGATTGTCTGTCTGGAATGGTGCGCAACGCACAAAACCCAGTGTTTTTTTGTTTTGCACACTGGGTTTCGTGCGTTGCGCACCATTCCATTCACTCCGGTCCCGAGCGTAATACGAGCCCGTCCTCCCCAATTAACAGCCAACGACCGCGGCTGGCGTGAATATAATGTTTGTTTGACAAATCAGATATGAAAACAATGCCTGGTTGTGTACAGGCCTAATACATTTTTACACATTAAATGGCATGTCTTTACTATTATTCCCATTAACTAAAAATATGTGCATGGGCCAACACAGTAGGTCCAACATCTGCTTCTGACACTGTACCCCTAAATGTGGGACTGACTATTTCACCCTTGTCTGCAGTGCCTAGCAGATACAAACGCGGGTCACAGACAAGGCTGATGGACGCTCACCGTTGGTTTGAATCATTATTTTTGAATTTCTGCTTTGGGTGTGGCCTTCCGAATGTAATTTTGTCTAAAGAGTTGTTTAGTTGCACATGGGTGAAAATAATATTTCAGCCAACCACTTCTGCCTGGTTATTAGGACACCTGGTGGTACACAGTGCTTAATTTGTAAATTCGAAGGTCCCGGAACATATAGGCCCGCGAAAGAGAGAAGGATCCGGCAAGTTCAGAGGTAATGGAACAAATTTTAAAAAAAAAGGAAACCTACGCAGCAGCTCAGTACACCTTTCCTAGTGACGGGCATTCTATTACTATTTAAATAGACCCAGGTTTAGTCCTAGTATGCTCTGATGAAGGCTTTTGCCGAAACGCGTAAGCAACTTATATTTTATCAATTGCCTCTATGTGATTAAATTATATTGGTGTACAACCAGTGTGATTAGGTGTGCAACCTTGCTCCGTTTTGCAGAATTAAACCCTATTATCCAATATTCAGGTTAGCACTCACAATTTAAGTCTCTTTTGTGAGCACATTTCATTTTCATTTTCCTCAAGCCTATTTGGGTGTGATGGTCAGTTGTCAACAAACTTGTGGCTATATACAGTGCATCCGTAAAGTATTCACAGCATTTCACATTTTCCACGTTTTGTAATTTTACACCCTTATTCTGAAATTGATTCAATTTATTATTTCCCTTAATTCTACAAAGAATACACCATAATGACAATGTGAAAAAGTCCATTTGAAATCTTAGCAAATTTATTAAAAATTTAAAAAGATAAAAGCACTTGTACACTTAGCGATCGGGGGAGAAGGGATTTAGTCAGAGAGGTGGTCACTCTGACAGAGCTCCAGCATTTCTCTGTGGAGAGAGGAGAACCTTCCAGAAGAACAACAATCTCTACATCACTCCACCAATCAGGCTTGAATGGTAAAGTGGCCAGATGGAAGCCACTCCTCAGTAAAAGGCACATGAGAGCCCATCTGGAATTTGCCAAAAGGCACCTGAAGGACTCAGACCATGAGAAAAAATGATTGAACTTGTAGTGGGAAATAAATGTTTATAGGACCAAATAATGACTCCTTCAACAGCTGACTTCTTATCCCTCTTGGGATGAATTAAGATTCATGGAAAGGGGGAAACCCCAATGTATGTCACACATTTAAACCTGTACCTATGTGATTTTGATCCACCCATAAAGGGAGTTTGTTAGTATTACTTGTAAAGGTTATGTTGTCTCCACGGGGTTCTAGGAGAAGACAAATGCTAGCTCCCCCTCTGGAAGATATTCAAACCCAGTCCTTTGTTACAGCCCGGATGCGCCGAGGCGCCATGGCGACGTATAATCTGATTGCTAATGTACTATTTGTTTTCTCCAATTCCAGCCAGTGAACTGATAGGTAGTTTGTATGCAGCGGGAGATGGGGGCGTCCCCTCTCGAGGGGAAATATAAGTCTTTGTTTAAGGTTAAACTGATGAGATCTTTTAAACAACTCTCCTGGCCACACGTCAGTGCGTGCCATAGCGAATGTGTTGAATAAATGTTGTATTAGACTGTACTGTATTAAGACATGCTTAGATTGTAGATCATATTTAGAAGTGTAAACGACATGTAATTTCTTGGTATAATTGTGTAATTCTGTGTCCGGTTAAAGTATTGTACTTTGATGCCCTTTAACTGGAATTAAATACTATTAATTTACTAAGTTCTGTCATAGACATTCTAAATCATTTCCCAGAACATCTCCGGTGGAGTTATTAATGGGAATGTAAGTTATCTTGTGATTGAACTCTATGGCCTGAATGGCAAGAATCATGTCTGGAGGAAACCAGGCACCACTCATCACCTGGCCAATATCATCCCTACAGTGAAGCATGAAGGTGGGCATATTTTTCAGCGGAAGGAACCGGGAGACAAGTCAGGATTGAGGGAAAGATGAATGCAGCAATGTACAGAGACATCCTTGCTGAAAACTCGCTCCAGAGCGCTCTGGACCATCTTCCAACAGGAAAAAACCCTGAGCACACAGCCAAGATAACAAAAGAGTGCCTACAGGATAACTCTGTGAATGTCCTTTAGTGGCCCAGCCAGAGCCCAGACTTGAACACGATTGAACATCACTGCAGCAGAGGCTGTGAACACTTAAGTCATAGAAATAGAATGAATAAAAATGAGATTGAACTGCTTGGCGTGGTCATTCGATTAGTACACAAAAAATGGCGATTGTTGTTAGTTGTCATGGTGACAACACGCAAATCAGCTTAATGCAGATTTTTGCAATGGAATGGAACACATAAAAATGGCTGCTGCTCTGACCATTCTGCTACATTGATTTGAATTGGAATGGTCGTTCTATCCATTCCTTTTCTATGACTTAAGTTTATGTGCTTTTTGTTTTTTATTTGTAATAAATTTGCTAAGATTTCAAACAGACTTCTTTCACATTGTCATTCTGGGGTATTGTTTGTAGAATTTTTTTAAGGGAAATAATGAATTTAATCCATTTTGGATTAAGGGTGTAACATAACAAAAACTTTCCAGATGCACTGTAGTGTACATGTATGGTAAATTCTGTACAAAATGTATTAACAAAGGATATATGTAGTTCAATTGCAATGTTCTTTGAACAAGCAATTTCAATATCAGTTTCACATTTTCAGTCAAGGTCTCAGCAATAAAGGTTGAGCATTACAATTGAATTGCTAGGTTTGACCCTATGAATTCTGACATACACAGATCTCCACAAATATATCTGGGACAAATCAATTCATAATCGATAGATGTATAATTATACCTAACCTGGATCAACCACCTACATTTTACTACATTAAATGTTCCATTGTTGGGGCAGATCCTAAGCATTTGTTATATTCTGAAATTATTTTGATGGATTTGGATTACAGCTGTGAAGACACCGGCAGATTGGTTTCCAAGTTGGCATTCTTAATGTTATAGTTGTCATATCAGATTCTGATTGGACACCTGTCAGCTCTGTAAGTTTACCACTGAGACATTGTTAAATTGTAACTAATGATCGGTACATTTCAACCAATCACACAGACTGACAGGAAGAATCTATAATGAGAGGAATTTGTGTCAGTGCTGCTCTAAAAAGGCAAAAGCTCAGTAAATTATTGTCTGGATGAAACAGTTGATCCTGATTAGCGTGTGCAAAATGTCAGCATATTTTTGAGAAATGCTGACAACATGCCCTCAACATGTTGATACACCGGTATCAACTGGCAAAAAAATCTGCTGTTTAGTGCCAAAATGAGGCCTTCAATACTCTCCAGTGGGAGAATCTGTTTTTCTTTAGTTCCAGCCATTAAGGGCTGTCCATGTTATCCAACATACCACATGTGCATTCAGTTTGTTCATTTGAAAGTTGGCTACATTTTAGAATTATTTGTTCTAAACTTATTTTCCACAAAAGGCTTTTAAACATTGTAAGTTTACTACCATGAGGTATATGTGGTTATGTTTTTCTTGAGAGAATGATTGACAAGATAGTGTTCATGCCAGCATTCCCCAACTCACAACCAATAATTCCCTGTTTTTCAACTTTTCATAGAGCATCATGTCAATTCAATTGTCAATTAGTTCCAGAGTGTAAAAAAGGAACCAAACACAACTCGGTTACTGCCTCCCTGACCTGCAAAAAGGGAAAGGATCTCTCAACCCGCTATCTGCTCTTTTGCTGCGTATGAGATTTGAATAAGATTACATTGATTTCTGACAGTCTGTTACAAAGAGTATGGATTTCAGCAAAAAAAAAAAAGCCATTTTAAAATGCATTTTTTTGTTTCTCAATTATTTCTTGGTACTGTTTTCCAATTTATGGCCACAACCAAGATACATTCTGTCTTCTGCCGTGAATTCCAGCTACAGTAGGAGAATACATTAGAGCTATGGCTTCAAAAACCTGGGAATGAATGTAAGGTTACTCTAATTCCCTGCTCTCTGTTTCTAACAAAATTATATCTTATTTTCAGTGATTAGCTAGCTTACCACTTACCCTTTATTAATGACCTAAGAAAACTGATCCGGGGGATTTTAAATCTGTATTGTATCTGTACGGTAATTATAGTTTTTTTTGGGGTCATGGATCATAATGATCTGCATGTCATTGTGAAAGTTAAGAAGTAGAAAACACTATAAATTAAATCTTAGTATTTTTGATAAATTACAAACAATCTCCCTACCTCACACTCCCGGTGTTCCTCATACAAGCACATTCTCCAATACACACACAACACATACAAGTCCAGGTTGACAAGCATGCAGTTTTCAGATTTCTCATGAAAATGTGCTAATGCACCAAACAGAATTTCAGAAACAAACATAGGTAATGCACTGTAAAAAATAATTCAGTAAAAACAGTAAAACGAAATACTGGCAACAAAATACCAGTACTTTTATTATTATTTATAAGACATTTCTTACTGTGTTTATTAAGGAGTTTCTGTAAATTTTTTTTTCTCAGATATTGTTTTACATTGTGGATTGAAATAAATTATATTGGTTAGACATACTGTAAATCATGCTATGCATGAAGTAGACGGTCTATCCCTTTGTATGTTTTACTGGTGCTCTCCATGGTGTTAGTGAGCAAAATATCATAACTCACTCACTTTACCCCCTTTTGGGGTTTGGATTTCGAGTACTTTAATTAATTTTTGATAAATCTAATTTGTGAATAGATATGTGATACATAATCCTCAATAATTTACAAAGAGCTTGTTCATAAAATATTCACTTTAAAACAGAAACACATTTTGTTTATGTGTGATCTTGTTTATTTTGAACAATTTAATTCCTATCTGTCTTTGGATACTTTTCTCATAGTTTACCAGTTGTTTTCTTTCAGCTGATTTGTTGAATCTTGAGTTTTTGCATGTAATTGTGATGTAATGACACGTAAAAAATATACTTTTGGGAAGGTCTTAGATGAAGATATGCATTTTTGCCATTACATTTAGGTGGTTAAACAAAAACGACTCCTTGGCAATAAAAAAATTGTGTGGGACATTTTTTTTTTTCAAAGGAACTTATCGCACACTGAAATTAACAGAAGAGAGGAGTAGGGTAAATTTACATTGAGGATATTCTAATGCTGGCTTATTAATAACCCTCACTTGCATTGCACACAACAAGTTGTTTGTCTTCAAATACAGCTCCACTAACAACAGTTAAAAATGTACAGTTGAAACCTTTATTTTAACGTTGATTACATTGTGCTTTAATGCTCTTATTTAACAGAATACCCCAAAGATTTATTTGTTCAGCTCAAATTTATTCTAATATATTTGTTTAGAATTTGTATACAGTAATACTATTTTTGAATAGCCATGCCCTAAAAGAAATCAAATATTACATGTGTTTTAGTGAGTAAACAGGAGTTTGTATTGTCTGTGTGTTTTCTGTGTGTGTGCTGGATGTGTGTGTTCCCGGAGGGAGCAGGCAGAATAATAGTGCTTGTTTGACAGACTGGGACACTGAGAGCCGTCAGCTGCTTGCCAGGTCTAGGATGTGCAGAAATGAATTCTCAGCTCTGTGTATTAGGCTAAAAGGAGGTCAGCAGTCAGCTTTTCCTCAAGCCTGAACAGACAGTTTAAATCTCTGGGCAGTTAGCTTAGTGCTGCCTCTCAAAGATTTCCTGTCAGATCACATTTAGAGGAAAACAGAGCTTTTCGATTTTAAAACAGTTATTAACAAAAAATACCTGGAAAGTATACATGGGGAAAGGTTTATCTTTACTTGATATTTTTGCATTTTAGTCATTTAGCTGATGCACCTATCCAGAGCAAATACAGATAAGAGAAAATAAGTGAAACAGCCAAAACTCACTAGTAAGAGCATTCAATATTTGAAAGAGTAAACGGGCAAAGAAACGGTGCTAGAAAAGGATCATACAAATAAACAAAACAACAGTGGTGGAATTCAAGTAAATTAAGTACTCAATGAAGAGGATGGTTTTTAGAAGTTTCCTGAAGATGGGTAAAGTCTCTGCTGTACATTCTGTGTTGTTTTCATATGTGATTAAACAGAGGTACAGATTAAGAAACTTTGAAGTCTAATCGAAAAGGTTCTTGTGACTATTTGCACAGTAAAAACGGCTCTGTTAAAACAACACCCTAAGTGTTAAATTAACACTCTCAGTGTATATATAGGTCCAAATTGACACTGAAGAGTGTTACTTTAACACTTAGAGTGTTGATTTAACACAGCTGTTTTTACTGTGTGGAGTTCTGCAAATGCCTTCTCTTCTGGGTTAAGTACCTGAGGATTTTTATTTATCGCTTAGTAGCTATTAAAATATGTACATTATTTTTCATTATATGTACAAAATATCAACATTATTGAATTTTTTGTATGTTATACAATATCTTTAGAAATATTTGGAACTGTACCTTACTTTGTATTATCAGATTGTGTCTATGAAGTTCATCGTTTTCAGTTTTCAGTAAACACAGGACGAGATGTAATACATCCTTTAAGTGCAAGCATGTACCAAGAGAACATACTTGACCTTGGCAGTGTATTTGACACCATGGAGTTTTCAGATTGGCACCCTCCCTTGATGGGTAATCCGAGAGGGACACATCATCAGTAGTACACCTCAGGCTTCATTGGATGTTTTGACCATTATAACTAGACATCCTTGGCTGAGGAAGGCCCTACAGGGGTGATCAAATCCCCACAGTGTATCCCCCCAATCACCCAATCAAGCCGGAGCCCAACCGGTGTCTATCCACAGCCACTGGCTGCTTCTCTCAGCTGCCTCAGACATTATTTTGATGGCTTTGTGCAGGCTCTGGCCTCTGATTCCCAGGTCTTTAAGCAGTCTGGTGGTAGACGCTGCCACAAATCCCCTACACCCCACCTCCACTGGACGGACCTCGGTTTTCCATCCTCGATGTAGTGCTTTAGCAGCTAGATCAGCATAGCACTGTTTTTTTTGCTCGTATGCCTCATTTTACTGAGTCCTCCCAGGGTACAATTAGATTGATGATGAAGACGTTCAAAGTGGGGGACCAGATAACTATGTCAGGCCAAGTGTGGTGATTGCAATCTCTGTAGGAAACTAACATCTTCTAGTCACCTGCCCCACGAAGCTGACCATGCTCCAGAGAAGTGTGCCTGCAACTGGCTAACTTTGCCCCATGCAAAAAAAATTGATGTGCAATGGATTGGGAGCTGATGGGGGTAGGGTGTTGGAAGCAGACTGTCTCCATTTGCGGCCTGGCACCAAGGTTGGTGGTTGTTACTCACTGTTGTATTACAAGAATCACTCAGTGTCCTTACTTTAGCACACTTGAATTCGAGGCACTCTTAGCCATTTCTTGATATAGCCTGTGATTCCTCTTTCTAACTTCTCCACTGCTGAGATTTGGACCTACAAAATGGTGTAAAGGGCACAGCACTCGGGGAAGGAGGACAAACTGTTAACACCAAGCCTTCAATCTTCCAGGCAGCTGAGTGTTGTCGATGGCCTGGAGCCCACCTCTGATTTCCTTCCGCAACTGCTGTACCTGGTCTTTATCCTTCAGGCTGGCATCACACCACCTTAACAGGCTGGTCAGACAATGTTGGGATGGGCTCCTCCAATGAAAAACTTGCAGTCAGAGATCACTCCCTTGACAATTGGAGATGTTATACAACTATGATGGCTTCATCTTCATGCCAGCCCAGCTGATGTTCTCTTTCAGATTTCTAAGCAGTTTCTTGGTACATGGAGCAGTGGTGGTAAGAGTAGTGATGTCATCCATAAAGGCTCTGAGGGGAGGAAGGTGTGTGCCGAAGTTAAAGCGTAAAGCCAAAATGCAACTTAAGGTCTATTTTTGTATGTACACGTGTCAAACTTTTGTTTAAAAGCATAATTAGGAGGGTAACGCCATTTTTAAGATTTTCCCTAGTTTTGGTTTCGCCTTCCTTTTGAACGAGAGAGATAGGGCTACTAATTTGATCCCATCAAAATTGCTATTTTTAAAACACTTAGAAGGCTTGACACAACATGAAACATGAGAACATTGCTTCTGTATACAGAGTTTACTAAAAAGAAAGGTTTTGTACAACTCACCTTAGCAGTTTGTGTTTTTGGTGGCTCCCATTTTGAGAGTCAAAAAGTGTTCTTTGGAACTAGGGCTGGGCGATATTCACATCGCGATATAATAATGCACTCCAGAGCTTGTTCACCTGGCAACACTATATAATGCCCGCAATACAAACTCAGATATTTCATTTCAAAATAATAGCGCTAGTTTTAACAAGTAACTGGCTATTAAAAACATTAACAAATACATTGCACACAAATTGATTTAATATATTGTCAGCGTCTTATGTAAAACACTAGAGTACATTTGAAAATCATTGACTAGTCTGTTGTTACCCAAAATAGACTAATTTTAGCAACACATGAACATGGACCCAACTTCCTATCTATGCAATGAACAAACAATGATTATTTTAATGAATGAGGAGCGCTATTATTTTGAAATGAACTATCCAAATTTATGTTGGAGCATTATATACTGTTGCCAAGCGAACGGGCTCTGGAGTGCAAATTGTATTGCGATGTGAATATCGCCCAGCCTTAGTTCCCAACATAATTTCCTTCAACCTGATAATGCTCTGATATCAGGGTGGAGTCTGAAGCATCCTCCAGATTCCAAATCAGAAAAAAACACTGGAGAATTGGAGAAGAGTAGTGAGGTCTGCAATCTGAAACCTTGCTGAACCAAGCTTTTTTAACACAAAATCTACACCAGGACTGAAGTCCCCATTAAGCTACGCCCCAATAGATTGTCTCCTGTCAAACTAGCAATTGTAACAGAACAGCTAGAGAACATGTTGGCTAATGATATGTTGGAGACATCTTTTTTTGGATGGACATTGCCTGTTGTCCAAATTAAGAAGGAAGCTGGCTATCGAGTTTGTATTGATTACAGGAGGCTAAATGTAATTTCTGAAAATGATGCCTATCTGCTACCAAACATCACTGCCATTTTGGAATTGTTGGCTGGAGCTACCATCTTCAGTAATTTGGATTTGAATAGTGGATACTGGCAAGTGGCCATGCATCCTGACAGTCAGGATCAAACTGCCTTTTGCCACACCAATCGGCTTATTCTCCTGCTACATTTCAGCAGTTAATGGAAAGTGTTCTAGGAGATTTGAGGGGAAGGAAGTGCCTGGTGTACCTAGACGACATCATTTACTCATCATTTGTCCGTACCCACTTGCAAGATGTACAGTCAGTATTTGACAGACTGAAGGCTGCAGACACTGAATCTGAAGAAATGCAATTTCTGCTTGACTGAACTCTAGTTTCTGGGCAACGTGGTAAATGCAGAGGAAATACCTGCTGATCCTACCAAAGTGATTGCGGTTAAGGAGTTCCTAGCTCCAACTAACCTGAAGGCTGTTTAGCATTTCCTGGGCAGTGGTGGGCCGTCAGGGCCTGCAAGGCCTTCTCTGCAGGCCCAAAGATAATCAGAATCAGAAATGTATTTTTGTACTTCATTAATATATTTTTTTATTTAATATATTTTTCAATAATATATATTTTACAAAGTTCATTTAAATTAGTCTATATGGTGATTTCATTGCTACAGTACGTTCTTTTCAGTTGCCTTGCT
>JACXGM010040400.1:0-10381 GCA_016801145.1 Umbra pygmaea
GGGGGAGGGAGAGGAAGGGGGAGAGGGGGAGGGAGGGAGTGTTAGCCATTTGGACTCCAGAGATGGTCCGTTTAATTTGCTGACAAAGAAAAACTGTGATAGAAACACAGACAGATGTGAGTGACAAAGACAGACATGTGAACAGACAGAAAGGTAGTGCACGGCCACGAATCATAATAACACCTATCCATGGCCGTTTGCCTTCGAGGTGTTTCCCTTCAAACTCCAATCTGGATCAGATAATAACAGGTGTTCTGCAGCGTGCCTAACATCCCCTGCCCTTGGACTGCATGATCAGAAGGAAGAGTGCCCCCTATTGGCCTTGTATATATCCTTCAAACTAGGGCTGGGTGATAAAACGATAACGATACGTCTCGCCATAGACACAAGATCAATATCAATGAGAAATGCGTTCGATAAAACGTTCAATAATTTCCTTTGCTTCATCGGAAGAAACCAGTGGCTGCGAAGCAATTTTGGTTGCATAAACAAAGGTGCTCACTCTCTGGTAACCTAGCAACGTATTGAGTGACATGCTAACAGCCAATCATTTTAACAGTATCAAGTTTGGTTGCACAATATTATTGTCTCGTGAGTCGTGTTGAATTCTGGAAAATTAGTGCCGCAGCGAGCAAGGAAATTGTTGATAAAACGGGAAAAGTCACCAGTATGGCAGTTTTTTGGTTTTTAAAAGTCTGAACGTAGTCAGACCAAATTATGCTAAACCGTTGTCCCCACCAAGACTGGTTTCATCACAAACTTGTTTTCCCCACATTCTTAGGTTTCTCTGTTTATATTTAACACTTTGCACTATTTTATTACACTTTATTAAGCATTTATTAAGTATTCTAATTTTGCACCTTAGTGTTACAGATAATTATTAAGTGTTCATTGTGATTTTAGACGTGTTTACATGTTAATTATTTGAGTGTTTTCCATGGTTGTGTTGACATTTCTGCCTTTATAACTGAGGGGATTATAATCAGTGGAAGGTTAAATTTAAAATAAAAATGTTTAAATATAATATTTTTTCCTGCACCTTATTCTAAATAGGTCATAAAACAGATCAATAATAATTGATATCTATCGACATGAAACACTTATATCGTGATAGAGTTTTCAGCCATATCGCCCAGCCCTACTTCAAACAGCATCTTGTCTCCATCTAGAGAACAACTGAGACAATCCTATGTAGTTTAAGAAACAAGCTAGCAGTGTAGTGCATTATTTTAAACATTCCCCAGAAAATCTCAATGTGGAGCCAACATGGCCGCCAGAGGTTTTGGTACATTACATAGCATCGGTTAAACAATCCCCAGATATTGTCAATAGGGAGACTACATGGCTGCCATAAAATGTTGCTGTGCAGAAACTGCATTGTCTCAACGCCCCTGAATAGATGGCTGTGGAAACACCTGGAACGCCAACAGCCTGCAGTCTTCATGTCAACAGCTCATTGGCTCTACAGGGCCAGAGGTTGACACGCACGCTTGTGTGCTTCTCCACAACACATGTTCAGCAGCCGGTCATACGCACTTTCCAAAGTGTCCGCATTTCACGGCTGAGTTTAATGCAGGGTAACACACAAAGCCCCTTCCCTCACTTCCTTAAGTGCTTGTTGGCCGAAAGAACGGGCTGGAGGTACCGCGCACGCTATGCAGAACACTGTCTCCACAGGTCTGCCGTGAAATACAACGCAACAAAAACAGAGAAGTAATTGCCCAGGACAGCTCCGACCCACCTCCTGCCTGTAATGAGAAATAATTTTTTGGGTGATCTATTTGAGCAAGTGGAGTACTGACGTCTCCCCCAGCAATCAAGCTCACCTAGGCTCCAGAGTGGCTCGGGGGTAGACAGCGGAACTCCAGGGGAACTGGGAGATGAAGCAGGGCTATTAAAAGAAGGGCCTATCCTTAGAGAGACAATGTCTACCAGTCAGGTCGCATTTGGCAGGGGGCACCTCAGGGCTAGGGGCTGCTTGCCATGCTTCGCACACATCAGGGCTGCGGTAATCATCCATTAGATACAGTCATTTGCAAAAGTTTAGGCACCCCTGACAATTTCAATGATTTATATTAATAAATAATTGGGTGTTTGGATCAGCTATTTTATTTTGATCTATCAAATAACTGAAGGACACAGTAATACTTCAATAGTGACATGAGGTTCATTGGATTACCAGAAAATGGAAATGAAAGACCACAGGTACAGTTCTTGTTAAGGCCAGAAGTGGCATGCCAAGTAAAATATTGGAGTGGCAAAGGCGAAGGATTGTGAGAATGGTCAAAAACAGCCCACAGACCACCTCCAAAGACTTACATAATCTTGCTGCAGATGGTATCACTGTGCATCGTTCAACAATTCAGCACACTTTGCACAAGGAGAAGCTGTATGGGAGAGTGATGTGAAAGAAACCTTTTCTGCACACACTCCACAGATTTGCTTGAGGTATGCAAACGCACATTTGGACAAACCAGCTTCATTTTGGAAGAAGGTGCTGTGGACTAATGAAACAAAATTGAGTTATTTGGTCATAACAAGGGGCGTTAGGCAAAAGAACACAGCGTTCCAAGACAAACACTTGCTACCCACAGTCAATTTTGGTGGAGGTTCCATCATGCTGTTGGGCGTGTGGCCAGTGCTGGTACTGGGAAAGTGCCGGTACTGGGAATCTTCTTAAATTTGAGGGTCGTATGGATTCCATTCAATATTGGCAGATACAGGAGAATAATGTAGAGGAATCAGTCACACAGTTGAAGTTACACCAGGGCTGGATATTTCAACAAGACGATGACCCAAAACACTGCTCAAAACCTACTCCGGCATTTACGCAGAGGAACACGTACTATGTTCTGTAATGGCCATCCCAGTGCCCAGACCTGAATATCATTGAAAATCTGTGGGGTGATTTGAAGCGGGCTGTCCATGCTCGGCAACCATCAACCATAACTGAACTGGAGATGTTTTGCAAGGAGGAATGGTCCAAAATACCTTCATCCAGAAAATAGACACTCATTACAGGCCATAGGACGTTTCTAGAGGCTGTTATTTCTGCTAAAGGAGGTTTAACTAAATATTGATGTGATATTTCTGTTGGGGTGCCCACATTTATGCACCTTGTCTAATTTTGTTTTGATGCATATTGCACATTTTCTGTTCATCCAATAAACCTAATTTCACTATTGAAATAGTATTTTATTATTTATAAATTAAAATCATGGAAATTGTCAGGGGTGCTTAAACGTTTGTTTAAACTGTATCTTCCTTTCAATCAGTGGGCCTAATATGCATTTCTATTTATTCAGTCTAAAAGTACATAAAATGAATATTAAATTCTACCCATTCATTTTTCACACAAAAACACACACGAGCCACAGGGAAAGCGAGAGTACGTGAGAAGTCTTCATTTGCCTGCACCAGGTGTTTCCAGAATATTCTCTATAAGCCTGTTCTGCAGCTGGGGCTAAAGCAACCAGGAAGTGAGCTTAAAGCATTTCACTGCATGTGTGATAACATTTACTAAAGTGTGTGTGGGACCAATATGGTTTGATTCGATTTTAATATGAAGATACCTAGGGGATCAACATGTAATGGCACAGTGACCAAACTCACAATCAACTTCACTGTACAGCAGAGATTGAATGCTTGTTTTGTGGCAATTAGTGTCTGATGTTATTGTTGTTTTATTGCTCTGGTGAGAAAAATGCAGAATGTACGTTTTATCCATCTGTATAAATCACTATGTACTTCCTAATGAACCTCTGCAGGAAAAACAAAAGCAGCAACAACTTCCAGAAGCCTGTCTCTAAATGCTTTTTTTAAACCCAAAATTAGGGAGATTATTATTGTCAGGGAGGTGGAGATTGCCCATGTTGCACTCTAGGCCCGAGGGTCATTAGCTTGGTGCAATTAACCCTCTAATCACTGAGTAGGAGGCAACAATTACGAAAATATGTTGTGGTAAATGGGACAAATGGCTGCTGGTTTTGGTAATGGCTTTGTGCAGCTAATAGCTGTGGAGGTAACCAGCAGGCAACGGGGAACCTGTGAGGAATGGTTGATAGCTAGGGACAGTCGGAAACAGATGAATAAATAATTAACTTAAAGATATATGGATAACATGAAAGAATATGCCTGGAATGACAATACGGGGAAAAAGGCAGAGGAAGGAAAATAGCTGAGTGACTGCCCATTGAAAAAAATTTCATAAATCAGACTACAATTCCAAAATCCTTTCCTGGGAATATGGTTAGAGTGGTTTGACTTTCACTTGGTCAACATTGCACATGCCAGGATCAACAATGACATCAATGAAGTGGAAAGAAAATTGGACAAGGCCATGAAAACAAATCCTTTCTTAAGTCCCAGACTTAAGATTCCCAGAATGACTTGCTGGGGGCCATTAAATTTCGAAAGCACAAAACAATAAAGTCAACATTCTTTCTTAAAGTTGTATTTCAATTAGAAGCAACGGTTAGAGATAAGAAAATAATTCAAAGCTTTATTAAACATGAACTTCAGTGATGAGTGTCAGTTAGCTTTAAATGTATTTCAGTGACAGGTGTCAGTTAGCATTAAACATTTACATGAGAGCAACGTTTAGCGTTGAACAACTACTTCAGTGATGTGTCTTTTTTAGGTAGTTAATTCATGAGAGGCTGTTAATGTTAAAAAAAAAATACTTCAGTGATGAGTGACAGTTAGCATTAAATAACTACCTTGGTGATTAGTGACAGTTAGCATTAAATAACTACTTTAATGATGAGCGTAGGTTAGCAATAAACAAATACTTTAGTGACGAGCGACAGTTAGCATTAAACAACTGCTTTAGTGATTGGGTTAGCATTAAACAACTACATCAGTGATGAGCAACGTTTAGCATTAAACAAGTATGTCAATGCAAAGTTGGTGGAAACCCGCACAGCTGGACGGTGAATAAGAGACAAACAGCGCACACTGGGAACAGATGTTCATTCTGCACGGCCCGGCGCCAGCGACGGAAGGAGCGGGTGCCAGCCTAGGCTGGTGGACGGGGAAGGAGCAACAGCGAGCTGCATGCGGCGCCATGCCCTTTAGGCAGAAGATGCTAGGGCTTCTTTAAATATTAACAGCTGCTCCTCGAGATCCAGTCTGGCTCAGGCAGCCCTCCAGAACAGACACGCTGTAAGCAAGGAAAAGCATTCCGGATTGCCTTTCCATTCATTCTGTTTCACTCCATCTTTATTATCTTTCCTTCGCTCTTTTGCTCCATGTATCTTCCAGGCATGTTGTGTCTGCCATGGGTGAAAATTTACTTAATAACAGAACAGGTAGGACTCAGAAATAGTGGCGGCTTGTTGTATTGCAAAGCAGTTGATATGTAAGCCTGTACAGAAAATAATGATTGAGATTATTATGGAGATAAAAGCCGTTCTCCTGCATTCATGCCCTCTTCACAGCATGTGTAGGGCACCGTCGCTCGGGTGGGAACCGAAGGCCTATCAGTTCTGCCAAAACCCAGCCACTTGGTTTGACCTCTGTGTTGAACAGCTACAGTCACTCGGGTTATGGCCTCATGTTTATTCATGACAATGGTAGCCCAGGCCGCCTCCCCCAGCTGCTCTTTATTCATGAGCAGGGCATTTGGAGGGGCTGTCACGAAAACCAGTCTTGTCCGCTGCTTCTTTCTTCATATCACAGATGGTTTAGTCTAACTGTACCTAGTCTGTATTCATAGTTACTTCCAAATGTGTTAGAGGACAAAAGATGGAGATACTCAGGTTAACAAAGGGTTAAAGGGATTGGATGTGAAGAAAGAAATCCGGTCTGATCCACAGAAATAGAATGAATAGAACAATTCTGGTGGGTTGGTCTCGACTCACAAAGGAGCAATCAAACTATTGAGCACTTACTCAGCTGTAAAACTGTCCTGAAGACACTGATCTTTCAATTCAGTTTGGACGGGTGAGTCACTTTTGACAGAGTAATAAACCAGGCACGGTTCTAGCGGGGTGGCACATACGTTCGCCTAACAACACTATATTATTTTGGCAACACAAAATCTGTTTTGTCCATTCAGAATAATAGTGCTTGTTTTAATTCACTGCAATAATCATTGTGAATTCATTGCAAAAACAAACATTTAACATGTTTTCAACTACAATGTTTAATTAAAAACAGTAACGAATATGTTGTACACAGAAATGTATTGAATATATTGTCAGTGTCTTGTGAAAACATGTCATAGCGGTGGTCAGTGGATCTTAATTTGGCGCGCTGGCTCATACTACTGTCCGGACTGGAGGAAACGGAATGGTATCACACGGAGTCGCACACTGGGTTTGGTGTGTTGTGCACCGTTCCATTTGCGCTGGTCCAGAGCGTAACATGAGCCCGCCCTCCCTAATTAAGATCCACCGACCACCGCTGCGATACATTTGAAAAACATTTGCTAGCATATCCAACAACAGACTAATTTTAGCAACACATGAACATAGACCCACCAACTACCTATGTGCATTGAATTATCAATGATTATTGTCATGAATTGTGAGCGCTATTGTTTTGAAAGGTAGAATCAGAGTTTGTGTTTCTGACATAATATAGTATTGCCAGGCAAACGTGTGTGCTACCCCGCTAGAACCGCGCCTGTAATAAACCAGTCGGTGCCCTGGCCAAGCCTCTCTATCTTTCTTTCTATAGGAACAATTTGTTGTTGCAAGACATGCAGATGTGAGGTCTCTCCTCCTAAGGAGCCATTACCCAAACAAACGGTGACCAATTAGGGCCCACTAAGAACCAGATACTCTGAAATGTATCCTAACCTCCCCCTCTCAGGCCATCTCCTCTCTAATAACCACCAATCACAGCTGATTACCTCACGCATATCAACCAATCACAGCTGATTACCTCACGCATATCAACCAATCACAGCTGATTACCTCACGCATATCAAACAATCACAGCTGATTACCACTGTCCAGTGTCACCAGAATCAAAGGAGAAGTTGTGCCCTTAACCTTCACATTACTGTGGGATGAGTAGGATGATGGGGGTCAGGATGAGTGTAGGAAGATGGAGGTGTCAGGATGAGTGTAGGAGGATGGAGGTCAAGGATGAGTGAAGGAGGATGGGGTTCAGGATGAGTGTAGGAAGATGGGGTTCAGGGATGAGTGTAGGAGGATAGAGGGGTCAGGATTAGTATAGGAGGATGGAGGTCAGGGATGAGTGTATGACGATGGGGTTCAGGGATGAGTGTAGGAGGATGGAGGTCAAGGATGAGTGAAGGAGAATGGGGGATTTGGTAGGGCTGTGCAATTAATCGGATTTTGATCGCGGTTTCAATTTGAGCTCCTAACGATCACCAAAGCAGTGTAATTGAGAAAAAACGATTATTTTGTACATTTTCTAGGAACTGTTATTTTTGGCTTGTGTTTGAATGACACTCACAAGCGCACTTTTGTTCCTCCTGAAACCGAAAGCGAAACTCACTCAGTCGTCTATTAAAGGCGCATTTTACAGTGTAACTTCATATCCATCTTGCGCGCAGGCACAAAAAAATAACACATGCCGTTGCATACTTTTAGCTAAAGATGTGTGCCCCATTAGCACAGTTGAGAACGACTGCTCTATAGAATGTTGTTGCATACTTTGGACAAGCGTTATAATTTGCCATCTCACCACCACTTTACCAGAGTTGCTCTGTGTGCTTTATATGAGAAATGTTGTGCAGAAGTGGCGACAAAGGCAGAGTATTGATCTATGGTCTACAGTATTTTATATATTACAGCAAGGTGATTGCAGCAGCTCCATGAGTTTACCTCACAACAACGCAGGTACTTTGTTTGTTAGTTAGCTTATCAGCTTTGTCTATTTGAGTGTTGTTTAAGATATTTTATTTGTGTTCTTGCAGCGTTGTTTATTGAAACATTTCTCTTTTGTATTAGATTGCGCATATCAGTACCGAAGCAACGAAATTGAACATTTAATCACGTTCTCGTTCCTGGTTTCATTAGCACAGGTGTAGTGTAGAATAATTGTTCGGTAATAATAATAATTGTTCTACGTAGAGCCATGTATTACTTTTAAACAATTATTCTACCTACTGAAGAGCCAGGCTTCGTGTTATTTCTATTCAGTAGTTTGTTTGAACTGCTGTTTGTGATTCTACAGCAGACTTAATTCTACAGTGATCGTGCGCACGTGAAAAACCTGCAGGCAAAATAGAAAATAAGATACGTTCAGAAGTGTTAATTTAGGTAATATAATAAATATAAATAGTATATTTGCAAATATAATTGAAAGACATTGCTGTTTAATCAAATTCAAATGAACTATGTGTGCTGGTCACCCTCAACAAAGTCAGATGCACCCGCTCCTGACGTCAGAATTTTTTCACAGTTTTTCAAAACCAACAAATGAAAATTTCCAAAATCAATGAGTAATCAATTTAAATAATCGTGATTTCAATATGGACTAAAATAATCGTGATTATGATTTTTTCCATAATTGAGCAGCCCTAGGATTTGGATGAGTGTAGGAGAATGGAGGTCAAGGATGAGTGTAGGATGATGGAGGTCAGGGATTAGTGGAAGAGGATGGGGGTCAGGATGAGTGTGGGAAGATGGAGGTCAGGGATGAGTGGAGGAGGATGGGGGTCAGGATGAGTGTAGGAAGATGGAGGGGTCAGGATGAGTGTAGGAGGATGGAGGTCAGGGATGAGTGTATGAGGATGGGGTTCAGTGATGAGTGTAGAATAATGGAGGTCAAGGATGAGTGTAGGATGATGGAGGTCAGGGATGAGTGGAGGAGGATGGGGGTCAGGATGAATGTAGGAAGATGGAGGGGTCAGGATGAGTGTAGGAGGATGGAGGTCAGGGATGAGTGTATGAGGATGGGGTTCAGGGATGAGTGTAGGATGACGGAGGTCACGGATAAGTGAAGGAGGATGGGGGATTGGGATGAGTGTAGGAGGATGGGGGTCAATGATGAGTGTAGGAGGATGGAGGTCAGGGATAAGTGTAGAAGGATGGAGGTCAGGGATGAGTGTAGGAGGATGGAAGTAAGGGATGAGTGTAAGAAGATGGAGGTCAGGATGAGTCTAGGGGGGTGGGGGTCAGGATGACAGTGCATGAAAAAATGGCCCCCTAAAAACAGAACTATACATAGCTACAGGATATTGTAACCTTAACATGAAAGCCAAAACTTCTACAAACCCTATAAATATTATTCAAAAAACAAGAAAATCCCTTCCAAAAACTTTAACACCATTGCAACACAAATGAGACGTAAATGTAGAATAATAGTTTTAGCTTTTTCGATAACACTGTCGGTTTAAAGTGGTTCGTGTGCAGATATGGCCATGTGTGGCCAAGCAAGAGAAGACTGTGCTAGATCTTAACAGTGGTAAAAAAATGCATTATACAGCAGCAGAGTCTCTGAGGGAGAGACAGAGGCAGAGAGAGAGGGAAAGAGAGAGGAGGAAAGAGAGAGGCAAGGCAGAGGAATGAGATTGGCTTGTTTATGGGGGGCGGGGCTTGAATATAAGACAGCAGGCAGATCTCACTGTAGACTGACATGTAATAACATGAGGTCTGCTGAAGCTGTGTCCATTCAGAGCCTCCCATGTCTTTCTTATTCATTTCTTTTGCTCTCTATATTCTCTACATTACTATTTTTCTCTGTTCTTTATCTCAATCTGTTTTAATTCTTAAACATCCCTCATTATCTCTCTCTTCTAGTTCTCACGTCTCCTTTCTTATGTTCATTTTCTCTCTCTTTTTCTAGCTGGTGTCTGTGGTATTGGAAGCTGGTTTCTCTGGTGTTGTTATCTAGTTTATCTGGTATTGTAATCTGGCTTCTCTAGTATTGTTAGTTGGTATCTCTGGTATTGTTATCTGGTTTCTCTAGTATTGGTAGTTGGTATCTCTGGTATTGTTATCTGGTTTCTCTGGTATTGTTAGCTGTTTTCTATGGGCAGTGTTAGCTGGTTTTCTGGTATTGTTAGCTGGTTTTCTGGTATTGTTAGCTGTTTTTTATGGGTTCTGCTTGTCTCTATTATTTGTTAGAGCGTTTCTCTGGTAACGTTAGCTGGTTTCTCGACTCTTCTGTCTATCTTTGTTATAATCTGGCTTTATCACACTCAGTGCACTCGCTCTGTTCTCTGTTCCCATTTATCTTGGTTCCCTCTCCTCCTTCATCACTACGGCTGCCTGCTCAGTGTATGAGGGCTTAGAGAAGATCAGCAGGTGGATCAGAGCACTAGAAGGGAGGGAAGGAGGAGGGTAGATCTGCTCCTGATATCCAGAATCCTTATTTGTCTTTAGACCCACCTGCTCCACACACACACACACACACACACACACACACACACACACACACACACACACACACACACACACAC
>JACXGM010040401.1:0-10328 GCA_016801145.1 Umbra pygmaea
GGTGCATTCTATGAGTGTCATTAACTATGTATATAAGGCCCGCTTGTTTGTACCACAAGTGTCTTGTATTGTTTCCCGTTACGCCCAGTAAACTTTGTTTTCTGCTCATACGTATTCCTCTCTGTTCTTCTTGTGCTCTCGTGTATGTTATTGGATTTCACTCTGCTCTCTGCGCCTGCCTCCTGTACTGACCGTGACATGTATTGTGTAGAAAGCAACAATAAGAGTATGTGAAAGCAAAAAATAATTTAACATGTTTTTAATAACGTTTTATTAATAAGGTTAACAAATATTTTATACACACAATTTGATTGAATATATTGTTAGTGTCTCATATCAAAACATGATTACATTTGAAAAACATTCACTACAGTCTGTTTTATCCAACAATACACTCATTTTAGCAACACATGAACACACTACCTATCTGTACAGTGAATTAACAATGATTCTTATAATGAATAATGAGTGCTATTATTTTGAAAATGAAAATCCGAGTTCGTGTTGCTGGCATAAGTGTTGCCAGTCAAACGGTTCATGCCTATAGCTAGCGCCGGTTCTGACAGTCCTCATGTTGAAAACGTGACTTGTCGCATTCGTGACTTCACTCCCTGAGACACAAGAAGTAGCTAAGCAAAATATATATTTTTACTAAGCAAAATGACAAAAATAGTAACGCACTGTGAATTGGATAAGTAACCTTAATCTGATTACTGGTTTGGAAATAGTAAAGCGTTAGATTACTCGTTATTGAAAAAGTGGTCAGATTCGAGTAACGCGTTACCGGCATCACTGCTGGGGTCCTCCTACCAGATAGCCATTCAGGCACTAATTCTGGGTGGACTGATATGGTAGCCTGCCTGCGTAGAGTTGTAACGGAGTTAAGAACGTACTGTAATCTCACTCCACAGCAAACTTGAAATGTCGCCGAAGAGTCAGTACCTTTCGTATAGCTCACTTGGTTGGTACATTGCAAGCAGGGCTGTGTCGAGTGTTGCGGAGCAGATGGCCGCGGGTTCGAGCCCGGTATGGGGCAAGGCGAACTGCCATGCGGCCTGCTAGCAAGGGTGCATTCGGAGCCGTTACACACCCGTCACATAGTGCATGTCTATATTTTAGGTGTGTGTGCCCGATTAGGATAGTTAAGTTTAAGGTTACGTGTCAGAGAAAGCAGGAATTTAAATAAAAGGCCATTTTTAAGGACCTACGGTAATTTTGAAGTGTGTGTAAGAGAAAGAGAGGGCACGTGTCTTATAGAGAGAAATCCCTTATCCTTCCTCCCTATTCTCCATTGGTTGTAAAATGTGTGCCCTTGATTCAAGTCATTCAAATATGATTAAGGCAAACCCACCATGTGGCTCGCTGGAGAATGTCTGGAATGCGAACATATAACACACATCTTTATTTTTTGGCCCTCTTTCATGCCAGAATAACATTCTTCTTCCTCAGAGTTTTCAAAGTTACACAGCAGAGAACTACATACATGTATCAAACTTTTGTCTTTCCAATGGTTAGTGGTTTTAGCTAGCAGAGTTAGCAACTCAATTTGGACAGAACATGGATCACACAGCAAAAGTTGGCAGCAGGTGCAATTTCTTTATGACTACAAGGGAAGCTCCGCTTTCCCTAAAATGTAAAAAATGAATGGTCAAATATGTAATATTGTGTTAAATTTTTTTTGACTAAAAATGCATTAGAACACATTCATCTCGAAGACTAGATCGAGATGAATCAGCTATATATAGCAAGTCGACTGACTCGATATCCTTCACATACATTCCTGTTGCATCACAATACATTTCCCTGTTGAAGCCTGACATCCATGGACTTCAATCAATGACAGTAAAATGAATAGACAAACAGACGCCATTCATTCCTAAGTCAATTAGAAGCACTTTTTCGGTAGTAGCCGAGCGTACTGCGCAGGCTCACGCTGAGCGTGACACCATAGATGTGACGTGAGCAACATCTAAGTCTACCCTCTTGACTTCAATGGGGCTGCTTTGAACAGTTTTTTTCAATGCTTCAAACCAAATGGTCATTGGATAAATGCTGCGATTATGTCCCACCCATGGACGCTCAGCATCCCTAGGAGTGAATGGAGGAGTGGGATGGCCTGGACTCCAGGGTTCTGCATGATGATTGGAGGGTCTGTCGAAAGACTGCATCTCCTTTTGATTGACAGCGATTTTGTAATATAAAAGTCGCTGAAGCTATTCGAGCTCAGTCCCATTGCGGATTTTGCAAGTGTAGTCGAAAGACGAACTGCTGTGACCTATTTCTTGGTATTTGCTTGGCGAAATTGCTAGCCAATTTTCATCATACTTTTCATACAATTATACACTGAACTTCAAGTCCAGTATTCAGATCAGGACTTCAGGATAACAGGGAAAAGCTGTGTGATTACTTGTTCCTTAAAGATATGGGGCACTATTTTAAGCAAGTTAGTTTAACAGCAGAAAAAATGGTCAGTGCGCCAGGCACATGGTTCAAAAGGGTTGTAATTAGTGTCTTCATTAATTCATGGGTGTGTTCTGGGCGCAACATGCAATAAACCAGTCAGAGTGTCATCTCCCATTCCTTGGCGCATTGCTATCATGATGGCGGATTTGCACCGTAATCTTTTTATTTGTAATCTTATGCCTGTTTGTGTGTTACTGTGCTTCCCTCTGTGTGTGCAATAAGCTTAGTGTGCGCGAACTGTGCATAAGCCTAGGTGCATTTGACTAATTTGCTGTTAAATTAACAATGACATGCTGCGCTATTGACTTTAGGTTTTTGTTGGTCAATGGCACGATCACATTCCAATGCCTCGAGATAGCACTATGCCAAGAATTTTCCTGAACACACCTCCCTGTAAGACCAGCACGCCCATGGTCGCAAAGATGGGTGCAAGTGCATTTGATCTTTTAACGACATGGGCGCTGGATGGGAAATTGACAACTGCGTTGGTCCTAAACTATCAAAAACACTTGCTTTGGGCATTGCGCTGCACTGAGCCAGGTGCAAGATAGGGCCCATGGAGTTGGACAGTGCAATGCCTCAGCTTTACAAACTGTTCTCATTACTGGCAACAATTGGAGCTACATCTGCAGGTGTAGAAAGAAGATTCTCCTGTTTAAAGCGGCTCAAGTCCTACACCAGTAACACAATGGGCCAAGGCCGTTTAAGTAGCTTAGCTCTGCTGGCCATTGAGAGGACACTGGTCAAGTCACTGGAAAAGATGCCTAGTTGGTACGACAGGGTCACAGAGCATTTTCTTGAAATGGATCGTAGGGCAGAATCTACGTATAACTAAAGGGACAATTTTTATGATGTAGGATGAAAATGAGCTTCCCCTCTTCAAAAGACCAGCAGCCGCCACTGGTTCGCAGGGCATTGGTTAACTACGTAAGCCAAGCAGCACTCGAATCCACAGTATATCCAGCCTGCGAGTATTTGATTGGTTTGTGAACTGGAGCTTTGGTTGAACACTTACATAGAATGAGGTACTGACATACATGAAATTGTGCCAAAATAATTATTCAAAATGTTCTATAAATTCTGTATATACTCCAAATATAAATGCTCCCCCTCCCCGTAACAAAACAGATACTTTTGCTATGATGTTATAACATAACTGGAACACCTGTTAGAGAGAATTAGAGTTACCCACTGGTCATCAGCCAAAACATTATGACCACTTGATTGATTTATTACCCCTGTGACCTTCCTGACCCCGCCCCCTCCCCTGACCCCCACCTGGCCCACCCCCCTCCCCTGACCACCAGCTGACCACCATCTGACCCTCCCACTCCCCATGTGAGCGCCATGACCCCTTCCCTGACCCCCACCTAACCCGCGCCCTCCCCTGACTCCCACACACCCCCATACTACAGCTTCCTAATATTTGCCTAGACATGTTTTTCATGGCTTTCTCCACCAGGGACTTTTGTTTTCAAAGATAAGCTTATCAAAACTTCTACATAGGACCCAATCATTAAATACGTTGTTTGACCGGCTCTCAGAATCTAATAATGTCTATCCTGCCAGGGTTTGTGATCCTATTGTGACTCTTAGGTTCTGTAGATAACTCTCTGTATTAAAGCATCTCCATAGGTTCTCAGGACCCAGCCCTCCTAAGATCTGTCAAATGAATGCTAAGCTGTTTCGAATGGTCCAAGGTTCTAAAATGGGTACTCTGTGTCTGTGTGAGTGTGTGTGTGATTCTGTCTGTCACCATGTTCCTGTCAGGATCTGTGCATCTGTGTTTCTCTAGGTTAGGTTGTCACCTAACTTTTGTGTGAGTGATCCTGTCAGGGGCATTAAAATAAATTAGTCTGTGCTTTTAGCAAATGTGTTTACATTGCATAGGCTCAAAACAGTGATAATAACAAATTCTTCAAAGATTTTGGGATCTTAAATGGGTTATATGACACAGCAATAAATGCTTTCCTAATTAGCCATGGTTTATAATGTAAGCCAAAAATATCCTTAGGATCTAACTCATGCATTGGATGTGTGTAGGGTGCAATATATGTGTGTGAAAGATCTTGCTTCGATGATTGTCTAAACAGTTCCCTACACCTAAAGTTCAGCTAAATGTTTGAAAGGTGTTGGGCTCAACCAGAGGGGGTTCAACGGGGGGCCATAAAACAATTTTCTTAAACATATCCAAACTGAATGTTTTGTCAATATGTAATCCTTTGAACTAACTAAAATCAGAAGTTGTTAATTCTCCCACAGAATTATTTCAAAACTATATCTCAGTCTAAGCTATCACATAGGTTCAACAAACCATAGAGCTGAACAGGTTTGTGAGAATGTGTTTACCTATGTGGGTCTGTGTGTCAGGATCTATACATGTGTTTCTCTAAGTTCTGTAACCTACACCAAGACAGTCTTAATAATAGGATATTGGAATTGATCATGTGTATTAAAACTCTGTGGGATTAATCAAAGATTTTAAAAAAGGTTCTTATTACCAACTCAAAACTTTGCAGATTTAACTCTCTGTTTCTCCAAGATCTATCTTTAAAGGGTTCATGCATCTACCCTCCAATTGTTTTGAAAGGTGTTGGGCTCAACCACAGGGGGTTCAACAGGGGCCATAAAACCATTTGCTTAAACAGGCATACAAATTGAATGTAATCCTTTGCATTAACTAAAATCAGAAGTTGTTCATTCTCCCACAGAATTCTTCAGCACTGTCAGTCTAAGCTGCTACATCATTTCAGATGTAGCTAGAACATGATGTTCATAAAGCATTGTGTTGTATAGACAGGTTCAACCTGAATAAGTTTGCGAGAATGTGTGTGCCTATGTGGGTCTCTGTGTCAGGATCTATACATGTGTTTCTCTAAGTTCTGTAACCTACACCAAGACAGTCTTAATAATAGGAGGTCAGAATTAAGAGTGTGTATTAAAACTCTGTGGGATAAATCAAAGATTTTAAAAAAGGTTCTTATTACCAGCTCAAAACTTTGCAGATTTAACTCTCTGTTTTGTCCAAGATCTATCTTTTAAAGGTTCATACATTTACCCTCCGAGTCTTTTGAAAGGTGTTGGGCTCAACCACAGGGGGGTTCAATGGGGCCATAAAACCATTTGCTTAAACAGACATCATTTCAGATTTAGGTAGAAAATAAAATCTATGTTGTATAGGCAAATAAAGTTTCAAATCATTAATATACTGGTTTTCTTGGTTTTCTTGGTTTTCTTATTTTTCTTGTTTTTCATGTTTTTCTGTTTTAGGAATACAAATTCTTTCTGCAATGTCACCATTGAATTTCTGTAATGAGCAGTTTGAGAAGTTAATTTTGTAAACACATAGGATCTATAAATGCCAGTAGGTCCTTTTACAAAACAAATATAGGAAAATAGCCAAGCAATAGCTTACTTATGACAAGTGTATACCGATTTATTTAAATAAATTTCCAGCTCATACATGAAATGATTCTATTTCAACTCTTTTTCTATCTTTGTTGGAATTATAGGCTCTATGGCTTCTCTAGGGTGCAAGCAAAAATCTAGGATATAATTCAACCTAGGATCTGTGTCTGTGTGAGTGGATTGTGATGACCTTTCCAATAGAAAAGTCTAGTTATTTTTTGGACAAACATCCATGACTCTCTTATTTAACAGATACCATCTACATAGCTGCTTACGATGATTAAATAGATTGTGGATTTCATATATAATGCAAACTACACTAAACAATTCAAACACTGGAAAGGAAAATATTGGTATGAAATAATAGACTTTTGAACACAAATTATTATATCTCATTGTATTTAGAGTCTTTGTAGCATTTTCAGGATTGAATTTAACGCAACCAAAAATAGTGTAACGTGAATCCCTGTGAAACTCGTCGGCTTCAACAAGTATGGCTTTTAGAATTTCTCCATCAACCTGCTTCTCCACAGCAAAACCGGGTCTTCCTTTCACAATATTTGCTTTTACTTCGAATAGAGCTTGGCATAGACACATCCATTCTTGTATATTTCGAGCTGTGGGCTAAAAATGTTCCACTCATTTACATCCTCTTCAACCGTTTTTTGCTCATCTGTGAAGATTTCCACCGTTGAGTTCAGCGGGCTGAAAATATATGACAGAGTATTTTCTCCTATTTTGATACTGTTTTTGAAACAACCTAGAGCTCTAAAAATTAGAATTGTCACATCCTGAGACATTAAACCAGGAATTTTGGTCCATACTTTTTTACTCTTCATATCCATTATCATTGCTTAAACAAATCAAACCCAAGACTTGAAAGGCTTTGAAAGAACGCTTTGTTTAAAAAGTGTATGGTAAACACAAATGCCTACCCTCTTATCGACCCGCCCTGTTTTACTTTACAGCCAATTCTATAAGATCTAGTTCAGGGGCTTCACTTTGGTTCATCATTTGATCTTTTAAACATTGAGGGCTAGATTTACTTTTGTATGCTTGTATTAACTTAAAGGTACACTGTGTAGAGTGAAAAGATATATATTTTTGTATTTATTTTGTAGAGACCAGCTTTCAAAAGCTGAAAATAATTTATTTCATGATATTTTCAAGAACTGAAAAAACACGTTTAGTGGGGACAAAGATTTAAATATCTATTCAGCACATGTTTTGCTGTTTGAACAGGAATTTCAGTGAATACATGACTACCAGTATTTGGGATTGAAATGTACACTGCTCAAAAAAATAAAGGGAACACTTAAACAACACAATGTAACTCCAATTCAATCACACTTCTGTGAAATCACACTGTCCACTCAGGAAGCAACACTGATTGACAATCAATTTCACATGCTGTTGTGCAAATGGAACATAAAACAGGTGGAAATTATAGGCAATTAGCAAGACACACATAAAGGAGTGGTTTTGCAGGTGGTGACCACAGACCACTTCTCAGTTCCTATGCTTCCTGGCTGATGTTTTGGTCACTTTTGAATGCTGGAGGTGCTTTCACTCTAGTAGTAGTATTAGGCGAACTCTACAACCCACACAAGTGGCTCAGGTAGTGCAGCTCATCAAGGAAGGCACATCAATGCGAGCTGTGGCAAGAAGGTTTGCTGTGACTGTCAGCGTAGTGTCCAGAGCATGGAGGCGCTACCAGGAGACAAGCCAGTACATCAGGAGATGTGGAGGACGCCGTAATAGGGCAACAACCCAGCAGCAGGACCGCTACCTCTGCCTTTGTGCATGGAGGAGCAGGAGGAGCACTGCCAGAGCCCTGCAAAATGACCTCCAGCAGGCCACAAATGTCAATGTGTCCACTCAAATGGTCAGAAACATACTCCATGAGGGTGGTATGAGGGCCCGACTTCCACAGGTGGGGGTTGTGCTTACAGCCCAACACCATGCAGGACGTTTGGCATTGGCCAGAGAACACCACGATTGGCAAATTTGCCACTGGCGCCCTGTGCTCTTCACAGATGAAAGCAGGAGTTGGCGGATGCTTTAGTCCAGGTCTGGGAGGACATCCGTCAGGAGACCATCTGCCACCTCATCAGGAGCATGCCCAGGCGTTGTAGGGAGGTCATACGAGCCTGTGGAGGCCACACACACACTACTGAACCTCATTTTGACTTGATTTAAGGACATTACATCAAAGTTGGATCATCCTGTAGTGTTTTCCACTTTGATTTTGAGTGTGACTCGATATCCAGACCTCCATGGGATCATGAATTTGATTTCCATTGATCATAAATAGAAACTCTCTGTCAAAAAGACAAAAAGTATTTCATAGGATTAGTTCATTCATTCAGATCTAGGATGTGTTATCTTAGTGTTCCCTTAATTTTTTTGAGCAGTGTATTTGGCACTTGGTACATGCCAGTCAGTCTTTAATGTAATTTATGTAGGTTGTGCTTTGTAGTGTTAGAAAGCCTTGTATACTTTATTGAACGATAATCCGATATAAATTGTCTTTGTTTTAAAATATCAAGAAATAAACTTTTTACAGTGTTTGTAAGCTTATCGGTTGGAAAGATAAAGCAGTTCACTTGTTACAACTCGGATTTTACACATAGCACATTTAACATGTGAAAATACCTAACAATGTTTTCACATGTGGACCTAACTAAATTTGAATCTCTATTGGAACTCATGTAAAACAGGACACAAACATACTCTGGAATATATATTTTCTGGTATAAAATCATTTGCAAAGTGTGATATCAGACATTTTAATATAAAACTTTTCAGGCATTGTGGCAGGGGCTTCGAATGTATAGATCCTACATGTGTCACACAAGAAAATACATATCTTGTCTTTCTCAATCTATTACTTGAAACAGAATTTTCTTTCCTTTCTCATTTTGACCAATCTTTCCTCTCATTTTCCTTAGCCTATTCTGAGAAGATCAAGGAGATGTCCGTGCTGCCCAATATGGAGGTTAGTGGTCGACAGTTGTATCAAGTGGTTTCTATCCATGGCACTGCAATTTGTAGTTATTGAGCCGATGATTTCATAGTGAAATACAATAGTGTGTTTTTTCATCTTAAGATGATAGCCAGGTGGCTCAATCTAATGGATACATTATCAATTACATTTCCCTGATTTAAATCGTTTTAGGATAGTTAGTGCTGGTAGTGTAAAATGTCAGTATATATTTTAAGACAGACAATCTTCAGAACAACCTATCTTACAAATGTTGTTTTCACAGAAACTTACTTCCTGGTGAATCTTCATACATACCTATTCTTTATTCGTAATGCTTTGCATGTATTGGTTAGACTCGGGACATAACTTGGGAGGAAAATTCTGCTTTGATAAGGGTCTGTGGTTTCTCACAATAATGCCATAAATTCTCAACCACTGCAGAATGACCTTGCATTCTTGGGTAATAGTCAGCGATATTATCTGTCCAGTTTAGCTTTTAAACAAAAAAGTTTACTTAGAAGCATGATACAGTCATATGCAAATGTTAGGCACCCCAGACAATTTCCATGATTTTCATTTATAAATAATTGGGTGTTTGGATCAGCAATTTCATTTTGATCTATCAAATAACTTAAGGACACAATAATAATTTGGTAGAGAAATAAAGTTTATTGGATTAACAGAAAATGCGCAATATGCATCAAAATGAAATTAGACAGGTGCATAAATTTGGGCACCCTTGACATTTTGTTGATTTGAATACCTGTAACTACCTAGTACTGATTAATTGGAACACACAATTGGTTTGGTGAGCTCATTAAGCCTTGAACTTCATAGACAGGTGCATCCAATCATGAGAAAAGGTATTTAAGGTGGCAGATTGCAAGTTGTGGTTCTCTTTGACTCTCCTCTGAAAAGTGGCAACATGGGGGCCTCAAAACAACTCTCAAATGACGTGAAAATCAAAGATGGTTCAACATCATGGTTTAGGGGAAGGCTACAAAACTATCGCAGAGATTTAAGCTGTCAATGTCCACTGTGAGGAACATAGTGAGGAAATGGAAGACCACAGGCACATGTCTGAGGAGAAGCTCACCTACATGATGGAGGTTAAGCATGGACAACCGCGAGGCCCACCTGAACGCCCTAAAGCAGCGGCTCCGTGATAAGGTACTCTCCGGGACAGCCTTTTCTAAAACAATAGATATTAAGGCTTCTGTTGTATTATAAAACAGCTATGAACACAGCTGTAGACAACCACATTATGGGTAGATATTAGAAGAGTGGGAATGACCTAACATAACCTAACATGTGGACCAAACATGACCTAACATGTGGACCTAACATGACCTAAAATGTGGACCTAACATGACCTAAAATGTGGACCTCATGTGGACCTAACATGACCTAACATGTGGACCTCATGTGGACCTAACATGACCTAACATGTGGACCTCATGTGGACCTAACA
>JACXGM010040402.1:0-10328 GCA_016801145.1 Umbra pygmaea
ACCTCTTTCTTCCAGGTCTCATCCCTCTGTCCACCTCTTTCTTCCAGGTCTCATCCCTCTGTCCACCTCTTTCTTCCAGGTCTCATCCCTCTGTCCACCTCTTTCTTCCAGGTCTCATCCCTCTGTCGACCTCCTTCTTCCAGGTCTCATCCCTCTGTCCACCTCTTTCTTCCAGGTCTCATCCCTCTGTCCACCTCTTTCTTCCAGGTCTCATCCCTCTGTCCACCTCTTTCTTCCAGATCTCATCCCTCTGTCCACCTTTGTCCTCCAGGTCTCATCCCTTTGTCCACCTCTGTCCTCCAGGTCTCACCCCTCCATCATTCAGGTGCCAAATGAGTTGTTTTACGAGGAAGAGCTGCAGGTATTTGCTAACGAGATGATCCGAAACTCCTACTGCAACTGGGAACACCTACCCAAGAAGGTATACTCACACACCAACCTGGCCTGAAATATTCTGTTGTGTTAATAACGACTGTATCTAGGTTTTTTTTCTGTTGTGTTAATAACGACTGTCTCTAGGGTTTAGTTTTCTGTTGTGTTAATAAGGACTGTCTCTAGGGTTTAGTTTTCTGTTGTGTTAATAAAATGACTGTCTCTAGGGTTTAGTTTTCTGTTGTGTTAATAAGGACTGTCTCTAGGGTTTAGTTTTCTGTTGTGTTAATAACGACTGTCTCTAGGGTTTAGTTTTCTGTTGTGTTAATAACGACTGTCTCTAGGGTTTAGTTTTCTGTTGTGTTAATAACGACTGTCTCTAGGGTTTAGTTTTCTGTAGTGTTAATAAGGACTGTCTCTAGGGTTTAATTTTCTGTTGTGTTAATAACGACTGTCTCTAGGGTTTAGTTTTCTGTTGTGTTAATAACGACTGTCTCTAGGGTTTAGTTTTCTGTTGTGTTAATAACGACTGTCTCTAGGGTTTTCCTGTATTGTTCCATGGTGTTGCTGGTCGTGATGAACGAGAGGAGAACAGTCCATCGTTCTTTAACGTGGCAGAGGTAGAGGTTCTGATGGACTACGTAATAAAGCTGCTCCAGGGCCAGGGAAAGAGAGGCCTCGCCACCATCTCACCCAGAGACATCGGCATTATTGCCCCCTACAGGAAACAGGTGGGATCACATGCTACAGCTCTACTGCTAGCCCTCCTCTCCCAGGGATCGATTAAGGAATTTAACAAGGGGAAATTAACAATCTGATTTAGTTGTGTCTTTTCATCCTTAATACAGCAACCAATCAGAGCTTTTTTACAATGTATAATTTTTTTAAATACAAAATGTAAATTTCAAGTCGATCTTTTAATCAAGTCGATAGTAGGATGAAAGGGAATATAAAAATATCAGGAAGTCAAATTAATGCATCTAGATGTATTTTTAAAGATGTTGCAGGGACGTATAAAAGCTGTTTGGCAACTTATGATGGCCAAGTTTGGAATTACCGAACACGCTGAGGTTTTTTTGTGACTGTTGTGTTGGAAACATGACCGGCACAACAATTTTGAGCTGTTTAGTGGTCTGGAAATTTCCTTTAAGGAAAAATGAGCACTAAGCATGAAACTAGTATAAAACAATGCAAACAGTAAATATATTGTGCCATTGCAAATGTTCTTCTGACATTAGCTTAGCAGAAGCTACACAAAATGGCATGACGTGATTGCTGACATTACCACACTGATTAGAACAAGTGATTCCACTTCCACAGACTTGACTTCACAGCACTTTAATAATTTCCCTATATTAATAATGAAAAAATAGTTAATGTATTGAAGCAGAATGTACTATAGAAGATGCTAGTGCATTTACTTGCATACATTTGAATTGGGAGGTAAACAATCAAACTGGCTGGTAAAATTGGGCATCCACCTGGTGCATAAAAAATTACATTTCCCTCCGTGGCTGTAAACATGAATGCGTGGTCATGTAAACATGAATGGGTGGTCATGTAAACATGAATGGGTGGTCATGTAAACATGAATGGGTGGTCATGTAAACATGAATGGGTGGTCATGTAAACATGAATGGGTGGTCATGTAAACATGAATGGGTGGTCACGTAAACATGAACGGGTGGTCACGTAAACATGAACGGGTGGTCACGTAAACATGAACGGGTGGTCACGTAAACATGAATGTAAACAGATGATTATTCTGAAGGATTTTGGTTGAAGTAATGATTTCAGGAGTCAGACAGCAGGTTGATCATATGATGTTTAATAAAGTACATCTCTATTCCCGGTAACGGGGAGATCTCAGCAATGAGGCAACAAAGATGGTTTCGGATAGAGCCCAGAATACCAATAATACCTGTTTTACATGGATTATATCTCCCCAGACCCGTCACTGTCTCATATGAGCAGATCAGCAGGTCACCCTAACCAGTAGATCATATTCTAGAATCTTTTCTTACCAAATGGCCTTGGCCAGTTGTTGTTCCCAAATTCACTCAGTAACTCTTATCTGTATATCCTGTCCTGTTAGTAATGTGTCTCTTTAGTTTGAATGGCATAAAACCTGTATTAGATCTGTGATGGTATTACAGTCTAATAAATAATAGAGTTATAAGTCATAAGCTTATTCTGAGGTTTATAATAAAAGAGAACATCCATTGATGGTCTCTCTGTCATACTCAAATGTTTCACAGTGACCCAGCTGCCCCTCCCTTTAGGGGGAAAAGCCCATGGTCATCACTACAATAACAAGATCCACACAGATCCTTCTTCCATTGTGTGGCCTTGAATCTCTCCCTCCCAGAGAGAGAGGAAAAGCCCATGTCTACACTCAGATAAGCTAACAGGCCTCAGCATCTTCTAACAGGCCTCAGAATATTCTAACAGGACAGGAATTCTAGGTGTATAACACTCTCATCTAGTTATACCATTCTAAACTGTTTAAACTATATTAACATGCTCATATATAATTTATTCCCTCAACAGTCACAGCTACGATATCTTTGCCATAGACTACTCCTGGCAAATGGTATGTAGATGTAAACAAGGTGACGAGACACATTTTATCCATATCACAGGTATTAGGTAGACAATATAAATTAAAAATACAATTCACTTTCCATTATTGTGCAATATAATGTGATTACATGTTGATTTTGTTTTTAATCATATTAAATTTTAACTTTATACTATACCACTGGACATCAGGGCCCGTATTCATCAAGCTTCTCAGAAATACTCATAAGAACACTGCTAAGACTTGACTTAAGAGTAAGAAAATTATTGGCTCAAAGCTGCGCTTAAAAGTTAGTTATCAAACATCTCTGTCCTAATTTTAAGTGAAGTGTAGGACTAAATCTTAAGTGTCAGTCTTAGAGTTGATTCAGGACACTTTGCTGTGACGCAAACAGGATTTTGGATGACGACATAGGCAAGATCCAATCACTGAATAGATGTACTTGTTTAAGAATATTCTGAATTCACATTCAATGATGACATTGCTAAGAGGACGCAAAACGTAGCTCTGTTGTTTGCATATCGGAAGTGCTGTCAGTAGGGTTAACAACTCAAACAATCTGTGTTGCCAAAACCGTTTTTACCCTTTGCTCCAGTATACAACCATTACGCATTTACGGGGCAAGTTAAAAAAACGTGCTTTGAGCCACTAAACATGTTCGAAATGTCATTACTAGTCCATATCCATGTGCAGTTATTCCTTATAGTGAACACAGCGAATTTGAACAAATAAGTTTGTGTACATACCTGTGTTTATTTCCCATTTTCCCGTAAAGTCCACACTAGTCGATTGTCAAAGTCATACAATGCAATATTCCAAAACGTATTTTTTCAGCAAAAAAAACGAATTTGCCGTGGGTATATCCATAAAGTACTTTCACAACATTGATCGGCTGTAACCTGACAATTGCCTTCACAGCTCCCAACAGTTCAAGAGTTCAAGAGTTATCGCGCATGTGCATAGGTAACTAAGCAACACTTGACCCAGTCGGTGAGCTGCCAAGGAAGCGGTGTCAGGTTACCTGGCAGACTTGCAACATATTATTTGGACATAACACCGGCAAATCGCTTTTTTGCAAAAAAATACGTTTTGGAATGTTGCATTGTATGACTTCGACAATCGACTAGTGTGGACTTGGACACTGGAAAATGGGAAATAAACAGAGGTATGTACACAAACTTATTTGTTTAAATTCGCTGTGTTCACTATAAGGAATAACTGCACATGGATATGGACTAGTAATGACATTTTCGAACATGTTTAGTGGCTCAAAGCACATTTTTTAACTTGCCCTGTAAATGTGTAATGGTTGTATACTGGAGCAAAAGGTAACCACGGTTTTGGCAACACAGATTGTTTGAGTTATTAACGCTACTGACAGCACTTCTGATATGCAAACGACAGAGCTACGTTTTGAAATCGCCCGGAATTCTCCTTTAATGTCCGACATTTGGCCCACAGAAGTTGGCACAGCCAAAGACGTTGTGTCGTAACCGTGGAGCATGCAAATGTGTGAATGTGGGAATATAAAACTATCTTTACCACAGTTTAAAATACTTGTTTTTTTAACACATTTGTCGGTTATACACTCAGAGAGAGTTATGTTATTGTAGCAACAGTACACAATCTGCTAAACTGACACATTTTGTCTCTGTCTTTTCCCCTCCTCCCCCTTTATGGCGTCATTCATTGGGGAGCAATCAACGCTTTTTTCTGAGAATATATCTTCATTCTAAAGCTAATCAGCATGATTGCCTCTCAATGAATGACACAGTCAGTCGGCAAATGTGTTATAACCACCAGTATTTGAATGGAAATGTATAGTCAGAGGCGCACTGTAAGTGGGGAGGTTACGCTACTGGTTCATACGGTATACAGTTTAACAACTTACAAACACAATCTTTTTCATTACCCATTTTTGTGACACTATACTTTGATATAATGTATAAATAGCCTACTGCACAACTTCACACAGGATCCAGGATCATGCATTCTGGAACATAGAGTACACCCATTGGTTTATTGAATTAGTAGAATGAAAAATGGAGATACATGATAGTCTACGATATTTCTCCTCTTTTTAAAAACAGTATTAAAACAAACAAGACTTTACTTTTTCAAATTTCTAAACAATGCATTCTACTTTTCAAATTTTTTTAATAGATCTAATATCCCTACAAGGGATTTGAAATTGCAAACTCCCGCAGGAGCTAAATAAATGCAGTTAATTTACCATTAACCATTTAAAAGACAAACCCACTAGTATTAATTTAAAAGTAATAGTTTCTTAAGAAGGGATTAGCTCCAATTATAAGAATATACTCCTAAACAGGGTTGTAATAGGGCTTGAACCCACTATCTCCATCAATGCAACTCTTTCGCATTACTGTAAGGTGCCCTAGCCCACTGTGCTACTTTATCCGTGTGCCTCGGACGGAAACTAGAACTCAAATACTGTTTTTTGAACAGTAAACAGCTTACAGACATCATATAGTGACTTATAGTGGCTTTTGAGCAGTCAGGATTGTTTTAATCTATAAACAATATGCCCAAAATAACATGAGATGATTAATAGCAACACACACCTAACGTAACAACAATGAACGGCAGTCCAGGAACACGTAGTTTATATGCACACACACACACAGACACGTTTGTTTATTGAATTAGAACGCTGGAAATATCTTTTGAAACTGATTTTTTGTAAACTTCTCTTCAAAACGTGATAGCTGTTTGAATAAAGTAATATGTAAAAGTTGCACACAAGTATTGCACTGTACTGTAGGCTACATAGAACTTGCTGTGTTTTCAGAATAGAGCATTATCAATGGTCTAGTGCCACTCTGTGGCAGTAATGGACCATTTAATGATAACAAAATGTACCTTTTGAGAGCGAGCACTTTATCACTTCACCATCTGTATACTTGGTGAACGTAATCATCCCGTGCATGATCAGTCTAAAGGCTTCTGTGTTGGGTGATCAGTAGGGCTGTCCCCAACTAAGAATTTGTTTGGTCGACCAAGACTCGACTAATCTAAATTTTGAAATGTTTTTTCCTTCCTTTATAACTGTCACACTCACGTGTTTTTAATTAAACCAATTTGTTTGATGATTTACAGCGCATTTGTAATATCCATGTAATACAAATTAAAAATGTTGTTTTACATGCAAAAAAGCAGAGCAAGTCAATTAAATGTGCTGGAGCCTTTTCAGAACCACAGACAACATTCACCATGGGAAAATGCGCCTTTAGCTACTATACCTGGCAAACGAATGGGGAACTGTCTTCAATGGACATTCGATGTGATGTAGGGAATTAACCTGTTTGGCTTTGTCTCTGGTTATAACAACAATGGTTTTTTGTGATTAGATCATTCAAACCATAGAAATTGAATGATTAGAAATGCCATTCCAATGAAAATAAATGTAGCAGAATGGTCAGAGTGGCAGCCATTTTTATGTGTACCATTGCATTGCAAAGATCTAGCGGCCTACTTCCGCATTAAACCAATTTGCGTGTTGTTACCGTGAAAATTAACGACAGTCGCCATTTTTTTGTGTACTAATCGAATGACCAAGCAAAACAGTTTAATAAGGCTTCTATAGATTTAATTTCTATGATTTAAACTTAGCACAGCCAAAGCCGATTTACAATAGCCTAAATATTTCATTTAATGCGGATGTTAACAAGTAAATTATTTGTGTTGGCATCCACCTACATAAGCTAATTTTGATTTGGTAGGCTACATCATATTTATCGTTGAACAATGTTATGAAAACCACTTTTTTAATTTTTTTTTTTACATTTCACGTTCAGGACAGGTTATAGTGAATCTAACAACAGCTACAATTGCTTGCATAGTATGAAAAAAACTATGCAGTCAAATGAAAGGGAATTTGAGCTTACGGTAGTTAATACCTTTGTTAATAAAATATTTTTCTTAGTGTTGCACTGTTAGTCTTACATAATATAATACAATGGTGTAGTTTAGTCACACAGGCAGGAATCAGATCTCACACCTCAGACGCGGTCGGGTGGACCTTAATTTTTACTATCTAGACTCAATCAATCAATCAATCAATCAATCAATCAATCAATCAAATTTATTTATAAAGCCCTTTTTACAACAGCAGTTGTCACAAAGTGCTTTGACAGACACCAGGCCCGAGACCCCCAAAAGCAAGCAACACAAGTGATGCACAGTGGCAAGGAAAAACTCCCCAGTAGGAGGGACCTGGGAAGAAACCTAGAGAGAGAGGCCAGACTCAAGGGGGTGGCCAGTCCTCTTCTGGCTGTACCGGGTGGGGGATCTGAAGGTACACAGCCCATTGTAATAAGGTCAATCAGTGTTCAATTATTGTCCAGCAATGAAGATATGATGGGTGGACTGTGAGCATTGTCTTTATGTAGCATCAAGACTGGGGGAAACGGAACGGTATCGCACACTGGTTTTGGGGTGTCGCACACTGGGTTTGGGGCGTTGCGCACCATTTCATTCGCTCTGGTCTCGAGCGTAACATGATCCCGCCCTCCTTAATTAAGATCCACCGACCGCGGCTGCCACACGGGAATACGGCTGCTCGACTAAAAACAATCTTAGCCGACCACGAGCATATCGACCAAACAATCGACCAGTTGACTGAATGGGGTCAGACCTAGTGAACAATACAAAAACAATAAACATTTTACAATATCTAACTATAAACAAATGCATATTATGGACAACATAATGATGTGTCTTTTTGGAAATTGGGTGTATATTATACCTGTATTATTCCGGTGGTCACTTCAACCATGTATATAAATCTATGCAAAATTTGGGCCAAATTATTGGAAAGTTACATGCAGTTTTAAGAAAGGAACAAATGAAAGGGGATGTAAATGACAAACAGGAAAGATTCAATAGATGGAATAGTAGAATAGTGGAATAGTAGATAGAATATTAGAATAGTAGATAGAGTATTAGAATAGTGGAATAGTAGATAGAATATTAGAATAGTGGAATAGTAGATAGAATATTAGAATAGTGGAATAGTAGATAGAATATTAGAATAGTGGAATAGTAGATAGAATAGTAGAATAGTGGAATAGTAGATAGAATAGTAGAATAGTGGAATAGTAGATAGAATAGTAGAATAGTGGAATAGTAGATAGAATAGTAGAATAGTGGAATAGTAGATAGAATATTAGAATAGTGGAATAGTAGATAGAAAAGGATGGATACATTTTGTTAAACCAGAAGAATACTTTATGTAATGTTTAGTCAATATAACCTACATTTATCTGTCATAAAGTTTTATTTAAAATCAATCAAGAACAGCCTGTGTTCACTGTAATGGACTATCAAAAGTTGAATTCAAGCAATGTTAAAGATTCCACTCAATATCAGAAATTTGTTCTACCAAAGAAATACAAGGAGCCTTTCTCATACCTGTAAAAAAAAGCTCTCAAATCTCCAGAAGTGAAAAGGGTTTTGAGTTTAGAGATTTCACTTCATCTTGTACAGCACCATTTTGAATACACTTGATTTCTGGCACCGATTTGATCCTAGAGAAAACTGTGATACATTGCTTCTGACCTACAATGTTTGTCTTTTTGATTATAGGTGGAAAAGATCCGTAAAGCTCTAAGGACCCTGGAGAAAGATTTAAAACTGACCAGCATCAAAGACCTGAAGGTAGGGAAACAGTATACACTTAGTTACAGGCTAGGAAACAGTATACACTCAGTTACAGGCTAGGAAACATTATACACTCAGTTACAGGATAGGAAACAGTATACACTCAGTTACAGGCTAGGAAACAGTATACACCGAAATATTCACCAATCCATCTGTCAATACTAACACCAAAATTTTCACCAATCCATCTGTCAATACTAACACCGAAATATTCATTTTAAGCAATCTAGTTCCAACAAAGGTCTATTACCATTTCACAAAATAACTAAAACATAGTTAAAAGTAATAAAAAAGTTTTGCAAAGAGGAAAGGGCAAAAATGTCAGTCTCTCGATGTGCAAAACTGATAGAGACATGGGATGTGAAGTTTCTGTATAGGTTGTACGGGAAAAAGGCCTCAGATGTCATCTGAGGCTTTTTGCTCAGAGGCTATGAACTACATCCAGCAGGAGGAGCTACTTCCGCATGTTTTCAACCCGCCCATAGGGGGTGGGACCTCACTTCCAGAATTAAAAAAATTGTCAGCCATCTTGAAGCCAAGCGAACAGGCTATTGCTCTGTGGAATAAACTGAGTAATACTTTAGTAGGCTAACCACAATGGCTGAGGGTAGTTTTGAAGATGATATGGCAGAAGGGGGTTTTCAAGATTGGGTGCATGAATCCAATGCTTGTGGCGGCCAGAAAGAGCCGCAATACAGCGAGGAACAGTTGCGGATGATTGAGGAACAAGAGCCCTTGTAGCTAGAGGAGCGAAACCTAACTGATGCTAAGGAGCAAGAGCCTGGGCAGACACGAGCTGGGGCGACTGGTGGTGTCAGTGCTCTCGCTGTGCGAATATGGACACAGATGGAGTCCTATTGCTGTCGTGAATTTTAGCAATGCCCTTTTCTCCTTGAAGAAATCTCTGAATCTGCTGAGGAAATGGCACTGCCAGAGTCTGTAACAAAGCACCCCAGGTTTGATCACAGGTGTGTCCTGGAAATGTATTTGAGGATCCCGAAGGTCAATTTGAAAACACCAGCCAAAGCCTGCAGGGAAGGATGCCTTATAAAGTGAGTATTTTGTTTGTTTTTCATGTCAGTCAGCTGAGCTCTCATTGTTATATTTACATCTATGCTAGCCTACTGTAGGTGCAAATAGCTTACATTGCTAACGCGGTGCTTACTGTTTTGTCGGTAAATACAAATGAGTTCACAAAAGCCCAGTCTCACATTTCCAAACTAATGTATCTTGGGCTGTTGTGAAATCATTTGTATCTGCCTACAAAACAGTAAGCACAATGTTAGCTATGCAAGCTATTTGCACCTACAGTAGACTACATTTACATATGCTAGCCTACTCTAGGTGTAAATAGCTTGTATTGTAAATGTTGTGGTTACTGTTTTGTAGGTATAAACAAATGCGTTAACAGCAGCCCAGTCTCACGGAAATACATTCATTTGGAAACGTGAGACTGGGCTATTGTGAACACATTTGTATTGACCAACAAAACACTAAGCATACATCCATGCTAGCTAGCCTATTGTAGGTGCAAATAACTTGCATTGCTAACGTTGTGCTTACTGTTTTGTAGACTATTGGCTAACACCTACCGTCACTTTGTGGAATTGGTCCTGAAAAGCGAGAGACTGGGGAAATGCTATCGTCTTTCTTTACCTGCCTGTGTTTTTCAGGACATCAGACAGATATCGAG
>JACXGM010040403.1:0-10328 GCA_016801145.1 Umbra pygmaea
TCCGGGATAACATATCCCGGAAAGACTCCTTCTTCAGTCGGACGGCTTCCCTGACCACCGGTGTCCACCACGGTGTCCGTGGGTTACCGCCCCTTGAGGCACCCAAGACCCTAAGACCACAGCTCCCCACCGCAGCTTCAGCAATGGAGGTTTTGAACATTGTCCACTCGTGTTCAATGCCCCCAACCTCCACAGGGATATTTCAATACCATTACACAAATTGTCCTTCAATGATTAGACCATTGACGACTATAGATATTTTGCACATGATAATTGCATACATATGGTTTCCAAAATGTGTCCCTCATTATACAAGGGGATGATGACAATCAGATGTCTTTGGGCCTCCGAGAGCGGAGCATTCTGTATTTTAGAAGTTACTTAAACTTTTGTGTACTCAACCAGATGCTAAGTTGAAATGCATTGAATAACTTTGTTGGAACTACTCAAATAGATAGTTGACAAGAATACAAATATTTAATTCAAATAACTAATTGCTTTAAGTTTGACAAACTTTCATTTGAGTTGAAGGACCTTAACATACTTTGTTGGTTCAAAATAAAAATCACTTCATTAGACTAAAAATATTATGTTGATTCAATGGTTTATTTTCAGTAATGCATGCCATCTGAACTTGTTATTTTCAGTTGGAAAAACTGAAGCGTGTGTTGGAATAACTTGGAATCCTTTGCTTGACTTGATCAAAATTTTAAGGCAACCAGGTAACTATTTTTTTTTAGTTCAGTCAACTTGTCATTTTTTACAGTGCACCTGGATGATTTCGCACTAAACATAGCCAACTTGATAATCCAAATTCTAAATAAAAATGGTCATTCAGAGCATTTCTTTGCAGAAATAGACAACTGGTCAAAAAATAACACAAAAGATGCAGTGATGTCAGACCTCAAATAATGCAAAAGAAAATATTTCATATAAAAAAACACAACACTGATGTGTTTGATTAGGAAGAGTTTAGCAATCAATGTTTGGTGGAATAATAATAATTGTATAATAATTGGCTTTCATGCATCTTGGCATGCTCTCAACCAGTCTTTCACATTGTCGTTGGGTGACTTTATGCCACTATTGGCACAAACATTCAAGCAGCTCTGCTTTGTTTGATGGCTTGTGATCGTCCAGCTTCGTCTTGATCACATTTCAGAGTTTTTCAATGGGTTTGATTTAAGGAAAATGTGCAGCGGTCTATACATTTTTTTCAGAGCTGTATATGATACTCCTACATCTCCTCCCCTCTAACAAGACCACAGATATATTTCCTGTACTTCTTCAAAATTACCAGAGCTACCTTATATGTTATATTATTACCCTCAAACTCCAAGTTAGCTGGTGCACACAGAAGGCCTACATTGCACCCTTTTAACTGACTTCACCAGTTTTTGTGTTCAAGTCTGGGTGTGCAACACCCACTCATGAATATCATCAACAGTATTGGTGACAAAGCGCAGGCCTGGCAGAAGCCAACCCCCAACGGGAACAAATCCGACTTACTGCCGAGAACCCGGACAAAGCTCTCGCTTTGAGCGTACAGAGATTGTCTGGTCCTGAGCAGAGTCCTCCTCACCCCATATTCCTGCTTCACCTCCCTCATTATCCCCCGGGGTACCCAGTCATACACCTTCTCCAGATTTTACAAATCACATGTACACTGGATGGGCATACTCCCAGGCCCCCTACAGGATCCTTGCAAGAGTAAAGAGCTGGTCTGTTGTTCCATAGCCTGGACGAAATCTGCCTTGTCGAACCCTCCTTTTCAGCACATTGGAGTAGACTTTACCAGAGAGGTTATATGATACCCCTATACTTGGCACACACTCTCTGGTCCACCTTTTTGAACAGGGGAACCACCAACCCGGTCTGCCACTCCTTTGACACTGTCCCAGACTTCCACACAGGTTTTGCCACTGTGGAGTTGTTTGACTACTTCAGTGACCTCTGCCAGTGAAATTGATGATGACCCTCCATCAGCCTCCAGCTCTGCCTTAATAAGTCAGATTTAGGAGTTCCTCAAAATGCTCCTTCCACCACCTGATTACCTCCCCAGTTGAGGTCAACTGTGTCTCATCCTTACTGTACACAGCTTGAATGGTTCCTCATTTCCCACTTCTGAGGTGCCAAATGTTTTTCCAGAAGCAGCACCGTGGTGCCAGCCGAAAAGTAATCTCCGTAGCCTCTCTGATCTTCTCCCACACCCGCTGCTTTGTCTGACAAATGGGAGAGGCTTCAGCCCTTCGGGCCTGTCGGTAACCTGCAACCACCTCCGGGTCCCCTGGGATAACATATCCCTGAAGGACTCCTTCTTCAGTCGGACAGCTTCCCTGACCACCAGTGTCCACCATGGTGTTCAAGGGTTAGCGCCCTTTGGGGCACCTACAATCATATGCAAAATTTAGGCACCCCTGACCATTTCCACAATTTTAATTTATAAATAATTGGGTGTTTGGATCATCAATTTCATTTTGGTCTATCAAATAACTGAAGGACACAGTAATATTTTGGTAGTGAAATAAGGTTCATTGGATTAACAGAAAATGTGCAATATGCATCAAAACAAAATTAAACAGGTGAATAAATTTGGGCACCCTTGTCATTTTGTTGATTTGAATACTAGTAACTAACTAGCAATGATTAATTGGAACACACAATTGGTTTGGTGAGCTCATTAAGCCTTGAATTTCATAGACAGGTGCATCCAATCATGGGAAAAGGTATTTAAAGCATAACTCTTGCCAAAATGCAACTTATGGTATTTTTTAATGTACCCAAGTCAAACTTTCATTTAAAAGCATAATTAGGAAGGAAATGCCACTTTTAAGATTCTCCCTATTTTTGGTTTCGGTCAAATCGCCTTTCGACCGGGAGTGATAGGGGCACTAATATGATAGCATCAAAATCGCTATTTTAAAACACTAAGAAGGCTCAACACAACATGAAACATTGCTTGTAGTATCACCAGGGGCTGTACACATGAACTCAATCATTGAGAACATTGTTTGTGTACACAGAGTTTACTAAAAAGAAAGGTTTTGTACAACACACCTTGTTTGTGTTTCTGCTGGCTGCCATTTTGCCAGTCAAAAAGTATAGATCTTCGAAGCCCCACCAGATCCAAATGGTAGTGCTCCACCTCCCGCACAAGTTCTGGCTCCGTCCCCCACAGAGAGTTGACTTTCCATGTCCCCAGAGCCAGCCTCTGCCACCTGGGTCTGGTTCGTTGAGGCCCCTGACCTTTACTGCCACCCGTGTGACAGTGCACCAGACCCCCTCAGTTCTTCCTGTGAGTGGTGGGCCCACAGGATAGAGAGGAGAAAGATTTCAGGTGACTCTTTCGAGCTGTGCCCGGCAGGGCTCTGTGGCAGACTCGGCCATTCGCTCACCGACAAGCATGCCTTCTGGGCCTGGCTCCAGACGGAGGCCCAGAGCGTATTCCAGGCAGGGTCACACAGTGAGCAGAGCCTGTGTTTGACCGCCAGACCAAGTAGTAAAGAAAGGGCAGGTACATTGAGCAAAGCAATGACTACATTCAGGTTGGAGAGGCAACAGCCAGCACTCTTCACAATATCAATCAGATGCTGTCCCAGTTTTCTAGCAGAGACACTGCCCATACCCTGTGGCTTAAAGTGATGGTTCGGAGTAATATAACCCTTGGGTCCTTTGCACCTTCAACTCGAGCCAAACAACCCCCCATAAACTTTGTTCCCTTGTTATAACATTGGTCGAGTTAGTGCTATCAGCCGAATGGCTTAGTGCAGGCGCTAATGGAACCAAGGGTGTATGTCGTAAATAACCCCATTAATAATGCCCAGATTGGTACCAAACTTCTACAGCAATACAAATTGGTTCTGTACTTATAAAATTATGCATTGAAAAGTTTGTAAGTATATCAGAAGTATATTTAAATAACACTTGCCTGGTGGCTGCTACTCTTGGCTACTCTCGACTCACATTACTTCAAAACTATCAAAAAGCAGGGAGGATAAATGAATGTGTCCTGTGAGCTGTGCGTTATGTGCAAACACCTGTCGAGTGCGAATGAAATGGAAAGCTTGTCATCGTTCGTCTAACTAAAAAAACATTTTTGACCGAAATTGTTTTTTTCTACTATGAGCGGAGGTATGTCATTTTCAAGTTATATTTTCACTGGTTATTCCAAAAAACACGCATTGAAAATGTACATAATTTTACAGAAAATGTCCAATGTGCTTTATCAGGCAATGAGAACACATATTATGGTAGTTATCACGTTTTTTTACATACATAAGGTGTGCAAGGATTTAAGTAACATGCACTCTGAACGTGTGTATTTGTGCCTGTAAACACATTCAGAATGCCTATAATTCTGCCACTCAACAGATCTAAACTGTACCCTTTAAACTCAATATTTCTGGCTCAGGCCTGCTCAATGTATTTCCCATGTGTTTCCATTAATTTCAGTAGTATTACTAGGAGTCAAATCCCATTACATATTGTATGTAACTCAAATTCATATTTCTATCTGTATTTCTTTAGTGAGTTAAATTTCGTTATATACTCAGACATTGAGATGAAATTGGTTTTACATAAATACACTCACACATTCTTCAGAAATAGACTGATCATATTAGTCAATTGGATCATGCCCAGAGACAGTAGTTACCACAAGTCTGCAGCCATCATGATCAGGCAATCACTATCTAGGGGCGGCAAGGTGGCCTAATTGTTTAGGGCCCATGATTGGGGTCCATTAGGACCCTGGTTCAACAACCTTCCCATCCCCCCACACACACACAAGGTGAAGCACCTATCATTCTGATTTTGAGCAAGACAGTTAACCCTAATTGCTCCTCGGTTGATTCTGTAAATAATTATTCTTTGTTAATCAACTTAACATTAAACTTGATTCAAATCATTTAAATATTTGGGAAGGTTAATAAATTAATACTTTTATGTCCAATGAGTACTGTATAACCTAGACACACCAAAAAGCATACAGTGCCTTGCGAAATTATTTGGCCCCTTGAACATTTTGACCTTTTGCCACATTTCAGGCGTCAAACATAAAGATATAAAACTGTAATTTTTTGTGAAGAAGCAACAACAGGTGGGACACAATCATGAAGTGGAACGAAATTTATTGGATATTTCAAACTTTTTTTAACAAATAAAAAACTGACAAATTGGGTGAGCAAACTAGTGTCCATTGGGGGGATAAAAACACTATTTCCCCTCTGCCTGGATCTATGGCCGATTGTACATTAAGTAAATAAATGTAGCATCGTTCTTCCGGAGAACCTCGCTGGTGCCCGCAACTTCTCGGTCCTTCCCTACTTGCTCAGTGTTACGTTCGTACTCCTCCCCAGGAGGGGAGTGGGATGTCAAACCCACTACACAGGACACCCTGAGGTCAGCAAAAGAGGTATGGGTCATAGGTGCGAGCAAGGACACAGAGACAACAGGTACCGTTCAAGTAAGGCTTTTATTGCCTTGGTAGTTTAAATAATAATTTTGGGAGGAGAGGCTGAGCTAACCCAAAGCACAGAAATTATACAAAGTCCCACCACTAACCTGCACTAAACTGACACAGAGATCTAACCTAACTGGCACGCGATCAAGGTGCCCTAAACAAAGGTACAGGGGGTGGGAGCTCAGATCTTGCCTAGTGTACTTTAGACAGGGGAGTTTCCCTATGGGTAGTGTATGCCCAAGGGCGTCTAGCCTGACACTCCCCACGTGCCTCCTCTCCCCCGCTGGGAACACAAAAGCAACAAATGATTAATATACTTTTCAAATAACAAATACTGAATACTACACCACTAACACACTAAATAGGCCTATCACTCATACCACAATACTAACACAAAACAAAGCTCTCACAACACTACTACTACTTCACACAGACCAAAGGACAAACCAACAGAGCATCTGCCTGCTAAACCAGAGTGAGAGAGAGCACTTCTTCTTCTTCTTCCGTGGGTTATTGGCGGATCGCAACCAAGTTAAGGTGCATCTACCGCCACCAACTGTACCAGAGTGTGAGGCCGGTCATGGCCCACCCAATTCAACACAACTACACCCCATGACCCTAGAAATTAAAACACAACCCACTACCCCCCCCCACACACCACTACCTACCCTCCCCCTTCCCCTTCCCTTTGAGAGAGAGCACAAACACAAATGGCACACTATATAGAGGGGAAGGGCATGATGGGATAGATGTTGATTGATGAAACCAGGTGTATGCGATAACGGAGGGGAGGAGTCAGTGACAAGTGATGATTAGCTGAACCAGGGCCACCTGTGGGGAACACACAAACCAAGCACAAACAAACACACACACAGAAACACAGCACAAACAGAATAACACAGACTAGGGCACACCAAACACAGATACTGAGACTGGGGGACGTCACACAAATTGTTACACCAGCAACAACAATACGCTAACCGACCCCAGGCTAAGTGTTCAAACACGCAATAGGGTGTGAATGAGGAGCACATCACGGGACAAGCCTACAGCGAAAACGTAATGCGGTAAGCAGTACAGTTTTGAAAACCTTTGAACACTGTATTTACTAAACGCTGGAACGTAGCGGGTGTGTTACACATCCCAAACGGCATAACTGTGTACTGCACAAAATTGTCAGGTGTTACAAATGCTGAAATGTCAGAAGCTCATGGGGTTAGAGGCACTTGCCAATAACCTTTAAACAAGCAGAGTTTGCTAACGAGGGTAGCGGAACCAATTCTGTCAATACAATCCACCAAACGAGGCAATGGGTAAGAATCTAGCACAGTTATAGCATTTACCTTGCGATAATCTATACAAAAACGGGAAGAGCGCCTTCTGTTAGGCGTTTTGATAATATAGTTAGTGTCACTTAGTTTGCTCTTCACAATATCCGGACCAGAGAACTTAGCAGATAGTGATGAACCAGGGATTGGCATTAGAACAAGCACCTGATCCCCTGGTAGAAATGAACGGTCCTTGGCCTTCTTATCATACTGCATTTTCATGCATCTCCGAGAGGAAGAGAAAGACTTTTGAGCGAGCATGCGAGCAGCATGCAGCCTCTCCCTCATCTGACTAACAAAATCTAGCACATTTTTGGGGGTGCTACTGGGCATATCAGACAGTAGATTTTCCTTCAGCACCTTTAACAGACCCCTGGGCTAAATCCCAATGACTCTTGTACAGTTTCTCTAACTTGGTTTTGTCCATCAGATAAGAACCTGCTTCCCTTTTTCCCCTGCTCAGGTAGGCAGGTGTCCAGTGTCCTTCTTCAGCACCCTCTGCTGGATGTTTGTCAGTGTTGTCCTTGTATAGTTTTCTCTTCCACCTTGTCAAACTGGTCCAGATGAGATTTCTTTGCTTAATCCATGTTCAGATAACATTTTCCTCTAGTAGTCTCACTGCAATACGTAACAGCACACGTACAAAAGGTCTACAGCTGACGTGTTCTTCAAAATGCGAACACATTTGTAAAACATTCACAATACAATGGGCAGATACCACTTTTTAGGAACGAGTACAAGTACAAAGTCTTTCATTTTGGGTACTTGGTGATACGAGTACCGATAGGATTAATTTTAAGAACTATACCAAATGTCACATTTATCAAGCTAAACTCTGCTATTTCTTAGATGTTGATCAGCCAATTCAAATATAGAAAAGTAAATATTCCTACATATCCAGAAGAACATCGTTTACATTGCAGGTCAATATTTATTAGATGTCAATGGTTTACGTCTCCTTCCCTAATTGAGAGAAACACATTTGTAAACGCAAACGCAATAGACGTTTGTGTTCGAATTTGCCCGAACTAAGCATTGCAGAAGTTTTGTGTGTAAAATGAGAATGTCTGTTTGAAGTGACTTTCTCCAGAACAGGGATAATTACCTAATCATATTATTCTGTTATGGCATTTTATTGTTTTATTATAATCGGTAGGTACACAATTAGCTATACTATCACTGTAATCTATTGAACAAAATATAAATAGGCTACATCGTATTTCCTTTAAGTTATATTTCTTAACTTTAGTACTGGTATCAGTATCGGCCCATCCATAGTTAAGGCCCTGCTAGTAAAAATATATAAAACTCCATCAAACTTACCAAAGCTGCTCATTATTTGCAAACAAAGTCCGTCCTCCTTTCTCTTTTAAAAAGACTTCTATGATGCGGTTGTACAGCACATCTTTGCGTTAAGTTCCAATAAAAGATATTGCCCAGTGCTGAAAGTCGATCCTGCCCAGTCCTAGATTCGCCACCAAAGCTATTTCTTCACCTCCATCTGCTATAAGTAAAAAATCGAACAATCTAAAAATTGAAAGATTAAACAAATCGGAGACAGGAGAGCTAAGCTAGTTCTTGTTCAGATGGCAAACATTTTTTTTTTGCTGAACTTTATTGAACTGCCACTCCTATCAGCAACAGAAACGATGCTGACGCAAGGCTAGGCCTGCAGAAACGCTTTACTTGGTCAAAGAACACACCCAACATGGTAAAGTCAAAATCTGATTGGTTAAAAATATGACAATCAACATGGTCCTGATGGGCTTCAACAGCAGACAGTATTCACTCTGAATTCTGAAGGCCCTAGTCTACCTGGAGACAACACAGATGAAAAATGTTATTGGATAAAAGCTTTCATTTACAGGTCCTTCTCAAGATATTGGCATATTGTGATAAAGTTCATTATTTTCCATCATGTAATGATAAAAATTAAACTTTAATATATTTTAGATTCATTGCACACCAACTGAAATATTTCACATCATTTATTGTTTTAATACTGATAATTTTGGCATACAGCTCATGAACCCAAAGAATCTTTGAAATCTCAAAGAATTAGCATATTTCATCTGACCAATAAAATAAGTGTTTGTAATACAAAATAAAGAAAAAGTCAACCTTCAAATAATTATGTTCAGTTATGCACTCAATACTTGGTCGGGAATCCTTTTGCAGAAATGACTGCTTCAATGCGGCGTAATAGCTACTGTGCGCCGTAGAGAAAGGTCGCATGGACAAATGGCTCCGCTCACTCTATGCAGGTTTTGGCTTATTACTGTTTTTATTACTGCTTACAGAGAAGAGGTAAGAGCCTTGGCTACCTGGTGCCAGAGCAACAACCTCTCTCTCAACGTCAGCAAGACAAAAGAGATGGTAGTGGACTTTAGGAAGCAGCAGAGGGAGGGTCCTGCCCCAATACACATCGATGGAGCTGAAGTAGAGAGAGTTTCAGAGTTCAAGTTCCTCGGTGTGTTCATCAGCGACAACCTCACATGGTCCAGACAGACAATCTCGGTAACAAAAACTGCCCAAAAGCGCCTATACTTCCTGAGGAGTCTCAAGAGGTTTGGCATGTCTGTCAGGATTTTAATAAACTTCTACAGGTGCACCATTGAGAGCATCCTCTCAGGCTGCATTACAGCCTGGTACGGCAGCTGCTCCGCTGCTGATCGTAAGGCCCTTCAGAGGGTGGTGAAATCAGCGGAGCGCATCATTGGCTGCTGCCTCCCCTCCGTGCAAGGCATCTACCATTAGCGATGCCTCAGGAAAACAAAGAACATCCTCAAAGACCACAGCCACCCAGGCCGTGAACTTTTCTCACTACTGCCGTCTGGTAGACGTTACCAGAGCATCAAGGCACGGACCACCAGACTTACAAACAGTTTCTTCCCACAGGCCATTCGGTTGCTCAACATGGAACACAGACACTGATCGCAAATCGTCTGTTGAGCACTAGCACTCTCTGGTCACTTTATGCTCTCTACATCTGATGTAGCAGAATTCAAATGCAACTTTAAAAGCAATTTTTCCATGCCAGTAGTACAATATTTAGTACTTGTACATTTTCCAGACCACTGCTTAGTACATAGCGTTTAGTATTACTATTACTATTGTCATTATTATTTAAAATTCTTATATTGTTGTAGTTCTTGTTTTTTAAGCCCACTGCATAGAATCGCCGTGCCATGTCAAAAAGAATTTCTCTGCATAGGATGATGAATGTTATTCGATGCATTTGATAAATAAACTTGACTTGACTTGACTTGACTTGACTTAAGCCTGTGCCACTGCTGAGGTGTGATGGAGGCCCAGGATGCTTCGATAGCGGCCTTAAGCACATCCAGAGTGTTGGGTCTTGTGTCTCTCAACTTCCTCTTCACAATATCCCACAGATTCTCTATGGGGTTCAGGTCAGGAGAGTTGGCAGGCCAATTGAGCACAGTAATACCATGGTCAGTAAACCATTTACCAGTGGTTTTGGCACTGTGAGCAGGTGCCAGGTCGTGCTGAAAAATGAAATCTTCATCTCCATGAAG
>JACXGM010040404.1:0-10327 GCA_016801145.1 Umbra pygmaea
CCCTCCCCCCCCCTCTCTCTCTCTCTCTCTCTCTCTCTCTCTCTCTCTCTCTCTCTCTCTCTCTCTCTCTCTCTCTCTCTCTCTCTCTCTCTCTCTCTCTCTCTCTCTCTCTCTCTCTCTCTCTCTCTCTCTCTCTCTCTCTCTCTCTCTCTCTCTCTCTCTCTCTGTAGGAACAACCTTCTTGTCGGCATATGCTATTAACTTTTCGATAATAGCTCATACTCTCTCTCACCCAAAATGGACATTTCATCGCCTTCTTACTTTTCCCATGACCTGCACCCTCCACCCAAGCAGTTCCCACCTCTCCAATACCTCAATGTCTCTTACTTCAGCTTCTTCACAGAACTTCACCGATCAAAACGGCTATTGACCATCCTGGAGACCCTTGCCCTCGTCGCTATTTTCCTCACCTCTGTGGTGGGGAACGTGGGAGCCATGGCCCTGCTCTCCAGGAAACGGCGCCTGATGGCCAGCAAGACCATGCTGACCCTCAATCTGTTTGTGGCCGACCTGCTGTTCGTCAGTATGATCCCACTCATAGTGACTGTTCGATGGACTGTCTCCTGGCGACTGGGCCACATCTCCTGCCGCACTGTGCTGTATGTCATCTGCATGAGCGGCTGCGTCACCATCACGACTCTGGCTTGCATCAGTGTGGAGCGGCTCCAGGCTATCCTGCGGCTGCAGACGGCCAACAGTCTAAACCCAAGGATTGTGTGTGTCACTTTGGGCTCGATCTGGGCCGTGTCGGCCCTCACATCCTTGCCCCTCCTGCTGTTCTTCCAGGTGATAAAGGTGCAGTCTCATGATAAGGTACGATGGGTGGGTGGATGGTAGAGTGCTGCCATTGTGTTTGTCAAATGTGAAATTCTAGCTACCTATCCCTAAAAATATTTAATATTCATTAGTTTGATGTGTGTTTAGATAATTAACACTATCTACTTAGGTTGGTATTTATTCGGCTAACAGATTTATATTAAATCAAACTATTCATAGAACTTTAGCCATTACAACAAAAATAATTTATTTTTAAAGTAACCAGCTAACAAATGCCTTAAAATTTGTATTTCTTGATATTTAAAAAATCCCCCAAAAATATGTATATTGGATAATGATTCCATACATTATGCAATGCTTTGTTACACACAACAGCACAGCCTAAAATGCATGAATTATATTAAAGACAGACCCACTAAGAAGCACTATATAGTATAAGGAATCATTATCTGATATGCATATTTTTAAGAACAACAATTTTACAGTGTTTGTAAACCGGTTACTTGAAAGAGAAAAAAAATATTTTGTTCCGACTCAAAATAAAAATAGCACCTTTTTAAAATAATATATTTTTCCCTATTTTCTCTCCTCCCAATTGGTCTTGTCCAATTTTTCCAACCAACCCTGCTACGTCGCCAGTTCTACAACATCCCCTTGATTCTTTTCGCCCTGCTCATCCAACACAGAATCCTTTTAGTCAGATCATGCGTGGGATGATTACACTCACAAACTATACATCCATTAACTTACAGGTGCCCGATTTGCACACAAGGAGTCGCTGGAGAGTGATGTGTCGAGGTAGATAATTCAACGTATCGATCCCAAATCCCGGCCAGCGCTAATGCCAATTTGTGCTACCTCAGGCCGGATGTCCCGGAGAAGTTGGAGAAGCTAGTGTATAGTCAGGTTCGAACCATTGACTATTATGACATAGACTGTCCTGCAATGCAACCACTTAGCCCACTACAGCACGTGGACCCACCAAAAAATGGTACCTTTAAGAGGTAGTTTCCATTATGATGACACACACAGCTTGTATCATGTATGTGTTCTCTACAATGGAAACATTGTTTTTAATGTTACTGACAAAGTGTTTTTGGATTCATTCACATCCTTAGACTTGCTATTGGTATTCCTGTTCCACAGAGAGTGATGCATATATGTACTCTGATGTGGCCAGACCCAATTGGGGAGGTCGTATGGAATGTGGCCTTCACTGTTTTCTGCTTTTTCATTCCTGGACTCGTCATCGTGCTCAGCTACACCAAAATACTACAGGTATGTGGCCTAGGGTTGTGCAAAGCTCTAAGTAACTACACTCAGTCCACATGTGCATCTGCATGGGTTTAATTTGGCACACTTCGCTTTCTGCCAAAAACCTCACCCTTAGTTTTTACCCAGTCTCTAGCCAATCAAGTGTAAATGCTTCAAAATATATTTAAAAAAAATTGTAACAAATATTGCAGCTATGATGGCTATGCTATGGATTACACCCATCCTAAAACGTTAAAGGGTGGTTTTCCAGACAAGGATAAATACTAATCTTAGAATAAACTGGACATTTAATCTGGACTAACTGAAATAGCATTTCTCAGACATGGTTTAAAATAGTCTCAGACTTTCCCTAGTCTTGAAATATGAAGTCTGACTTCCAGAAGGATGATTAGGGCTTGTCTAGATCTAAGTGAAGGCTTACATTAAACCTGGGCAGAAGCAGGTTTAACTTCAGATTAATTGATGTTGGTCTCCAGGTTGACCTTGGCAATAAAGGAAAATGGATTACCTGGACTATTTCAATGATGATGGAAGAGTACCACCAAGACCAGACAGAAGGGCCGTTATAGACAGGAGCAACCCACTGAATGATTTTGATCAAATCAATTCCGTGACCATTTCCGTACAAAGAAAATGCAACTGACATGATTGGTTTGTTTAAGCCAAGGCTTTCATCTGACTTAGGGAAAGGCCTATCCCTCTTTCAGGTTTCAAGTGCTGATCACCTTCAGGTTTTTGGCATGTGGAATCTTCCATCGTGAAACAAGAGATTTGTGTGGCAAAAGTAAACCTACTGTGTGCAAAATAGTCCACAAAGTCTGTAATGCTAAATGTGAACTGAAAGACAACTACATCAAGTTCCCAGATGCTGCTGCCCAAGCCAAATTCAATGTGGAGTTCTATGAATATAAGTCCCGGTCATTGGTTGTTTTGAAGGATGTTATATTCCAATTGTGTCCCTGTACAGCAGATGCGGAGGAGTACAGAAATCGTAAAAACTGGTTCTTAATAAATCTACAAGTGTATGCAATCCCACTATGCAGTTCTCCAACATTGTTGCACATTGGAAAGGTGCAACCCATGACTCAAGGATATTTCATAACTCCTCTTTGTATGCTCAGTTTGAAGGAGGACAACATAATGGAATCATACTTGGTGACAGTGGGTATGCACAGACCAACTTCTTGTTTACCCCAAATTTTCATGCAATGCAACCTGAGCAACAGCAGTACAACCAAGTGCATACACAAGAGGTCTATTGGAGCGCATGTTTGGTGTACGGAAGAGTCGTTTCCAGTGTCTCAGAAACACATTGCTCTTTGAACCAAGAAGATGCTATATTGTCATAATTGCAACAGCAGTGCTTCACAATTTCCTCAAACAGCATGGCTGGCTAGATCCTCATATGGAGGATGACCCAGATCTTCCCATGATTGAAGTGTCCTTTTGATTACTTTTTCATTTGATTTGAAGTCCAAGCATTCTTTTTCTTGTTTTCTGTTGATGAGTCATGCTGCTTGTTCTCAATAATTGGGTGGTCACTGAAATTCTTTGACCATTTTCTTTTACCTTTGTCCATTATTTGGTGAGGTGATTCACTCCAGGTCCACACAATACTAATGTTTCTTCTGGTTCCATCCCTGGTTTTTGTAGAATCCTCAGGTCAGCATGAAGTGCACATTATTAATCAAATCAGGCTTCACGATGAGTAGCTGGTTAGTCATTGTCATACCTTAGTCTGCAACTCCCTAGTCTAGGATTTATTAATCTACAATTAACCATTATCTCCTAAATCGATTTTTAAATCTGGATTTTTTAAAATAGAATTAGCCTAGTCCTGATTTAATTTGAAGTCTGTCCAGGAAACCCCCCCTAAATGTTAACAGGTTCATTTACATTGATTAATATGTCTATTGTCTGTTTTAAAATGATAAGCAAACATTTTTAGACCATAATGAATAAACATACATATGTTGATTTTTTTCATATGTATGCCGTTATACTTTAATAATTTATATTATATTTTAGTAATGCAGCCGATGCTGTTGAGTGACTTACAGGAGCAACTGCAGCAATCTCATTTATCTAGTAATCTTTAGACGGTCAGACGTAATAACCTCTAGACTACCCAAAAAATAACATTTCTCTGAGCTTTTGTAAAATAATATAATTGTCTGTTTTTTGTACAACTTTCGCGTCAGTTCTATTAAGGGTACAGTAGTGGAGACAGCCAGGCAGGTGAATGTCTTCTATGAGCTGACGATTAAAACATCTTCATTAGTGCTCCTGGGAAGGTTATAAATTAATTTGAGATTGAGAAAAAAGCTTACTGTGAATTAGTAATGATTCACAGCAAAATAATTTATGCCATTCAGTTACTTGCATTCTAGGCCCAAGGGTATTTATGTAGAGATTTTACACTGTAGTATTTATAATATTATCAACATTTTAAATAGGATATTCAATTATTCCAAAGCTTGGTTTGAGACCTCTCATACCCAGTGCATGATTCATGATGATGGCCCCTCTAAACACGCAAGAAATAATGTTTCGGAAAATATATGACACTATTCAGCTCTGGAAGAGACCACTGCAATATCATTGGCTCCCAAATTCTAGATAAAAATATTGTATTCATTTATTTACAGAAAAAGAGAACTGGTCAAAATAAAAAAATATTCAGTGTTGTCAGACTTCGAATAATTCAAAGAAAGTAAGTTCATCATATTCATTATTAAATGCCACAATACTAATGTGTTATTTTAGGAATATTTCAGAAATCAACATTTGGTTGAATAATAATAAGTGTATAATAATAATAATTATTATTATTGGCTTTCATGCATCTTGGCATGCTCTCCACCAGTCTTTAACAATGAGGTTGGGTGACTTTATGCCACTTCTGGTGCAAAATTTAACCAGGTTGGCTTTGATTGATGGATCGTGAACAACCATCTTCCTTTTGAACACATTCCACAAATTTTCAATGGGTCTGATTTAAGAAAAAATTGCAGTGGTCTCTTATTTTTTTTATAACACTTCCCGCAGTGACTATTCCCCAAAAATGAATGATAAATTGTAAGGCTGACCTTTAGTGAACATGAGCTCTACTTGACCACATGAAGCTAATGCCTGGAACTGTGTGAGAGTGGAACATACTGTAAGTGTCCTATTGATTCTACAGGCAGGGAACACCATTCTGAACCCTGTATGCCAAACAGCTTTGTGTGTTCAGGGCCTTACATTATTATCTGTAAATATGAAAAATGGAAGCCTGATTGCTGAGTGCTTTAAAAAGATAAGACACTCCCATAATGGAAAACGATTCACCTGAGCAAAGACAGTCCTGAGACAGTTAAGGTTTTATCTGGGCAATGTTTTACCAAGTTCTAGTCAACACAAAAGCAACAATGCATTGAAAGGGCTTTGTAAATAGAAATACAGTCGTATTTGGCATATTGATATTATTATGTAATAAATAATACAACTAAATTAAACAGTACTGTAATTAATAAGTAATAGTTAAATACTAAATTATATTTACTAAATAATTCAGTAGTGAGTGTGTGGTTTTTACAAAAAAATCATTAACAGTAGATGTTTGCCTCTTTCTGTTCCATAAGGTAATTTCTGGAAATTATTTGTTTTTGAAAGTGAATGCCTCAAAAGCATCTTAATAGGTATAGGAAGGTAGCCATAGCTTCTTTAATGTTTTACCTTTCTCTGTTCTTAGATCATAAAATTGTCCAAAAGGAAGTTCTGTCCCCAAAGGCAACCTGGTGTTACGCGCCAGGACATTAAGCTTTTCCGCACACTCTTCATCCTTATGCTGGCCTTCCTCATCATGTGGAGTCCTATCTTCATCATCACCTTCATCATCCTAGCCCGCAACTTCCAGGGTCACCTCTTTGTCTCGTCAACTATCTTCTTCTGGGTGATGACCTTCACCCTGACCAACTCAGCCCTGAACCCAATCCTGTACTCCATGTTTCAGTTTAGACACAGCTGGCGCCGGCTTTTCTGTGTCACTGAGGTTGTCCCATTAAAGGTGTCATCAACACCCAGTGCCAACAGACAGGGGAAGTGAGCAATTCCACCTAATGCAGCAACATAGGCCAGAGTGGTAAACTCCAAACCAAGCTAGATAGTTTTTTATGTTGCTTCACACTCTACATCAGACTTAATCTGTACTACAGTCATGTTTATTGTTTATCTACTCTACCTACATTTTGAATGCTTAACTGCACATGGAAGTGGCTAATCAAACCAAAACTACTTAGTTGAGACAAAATCATATATTTTTATTTACATTTTTGGCAGCACTGCAACTCCTTGGACAGATGCAGCAGCAGGATGGCGAGAGGAGCGAACATGATTCATCCAACCTCATGTCGCTGAGCCGGCCAATTCTTTTTACACCACTGCTTCTCCAACAAGGAAGACTTTAGTCAGTTCATATGTGGGATGATTACACTCACTAACTATACTTCCGTGATTGTACATACAGGCGCCCAATCTGCACACGAAGAGTTGCTAGAGAGCAACGTGACAGGATAGATAATCAAATTTATTTATCCTAAATCCCGGGCAGAGCTATGCCAATTTGTGTTGCCTCATGCTAGGGGTTCCGTGAAATTTGGAGAAGCCAAGCCATAGCCAGGCCCGAACCACTGACTGTCATGCTGTAGAACGGCCTGCTATACAACGACCCACTATGCCACACAGGCCCCAATTGAAACAATTCGGAGCCATCATTTTCAGTTTTTCTGAAATCCACATGAAAGGAATACCAAATTAGCTGGCTACAGTATAAAACTTTATAAAGCACAGCTGGCAAATGTAACCTCTATCCCATAATATAGACTTTGATATGTTTATCAAAGCCCATTGATGTTTTTCTCACTCCTATTTACAAAATACACTGCCAGTTCTGCCTTTATATTCATTAATGTTTACACAGTGTGATTGTATCTAATATTGACATTTGAATAACATTAGGTGGGTCTCATGAACCCAGTTTAACATGTCAGCAAGTTACTGTACATAACCATATATCTTCTGCAAAAATAAAGGATCATGACTAGTTTTGGAGAAATGTTCTGGTTTTAGAACATTTAAAATTATCTGAATTTGTTGCGTTTTTAACCCAAATTCTCTTGCTGCTAGCTATGCATCTAGAGGAGTAATGGGATAATTCCAATTATAATAATTCCCATTGACACTGCCTTGTCAATACAGGTCTTTAACAATGACCTGATCATCCAATCCACTTTTAGTAATAAATTGATGAGTTGAAATATGTTTGTTAAACTGTCAATCTAAAGTAAATATTTTGGCAATAACTGCTGTATTGACAAGGCACATAACGGCTGTATTGTGTTTAACAATGCACATAACTTCAATACAATTTTCAACTAATTGATAATTTTACAAATTTTTATTACCATTATTTTACCAGACAATTTCACAGTCTAATTTGCAGCAATAAACTGGAGAATAGTTAAAGAAGAAGAAAATAAATAATTTGGGGAATGACTAGGTTGCCATGTATGGAGGACCAAGTCTGACAAAATAAGAAATAAATATATAAATAAATAAATGCTCAAAAAATAAATAAGCATACAATTAATTGCAAAAAAAATACAGTAAATAAATAAATCTAGGCAGTAATTATATTGTCAGACTTGGTCCGCCATAGCCATGAGGGCCAGTTTGGAAATTTGGCCAGGACAGCGGTGCTAACACCCATACTCTCACAATAATGCCATGTGATTTTTGTTTTTATTTGATTTATTTGACAATAAAAATGAAAACAAGTACAATCAAGACCAAAAGACCTATTCGTAAACATTTTTAAAAAACTGGTTGACTCTATAGTCAGGACACCCTATTTAACTTACCATCCAAAAGATGATACACTACACAGGGAAGATGTCAACTTCACTGACCTGGGGCATTGAGAACTGATCTTTAGACCAGAGGGAAGAGTGTCCCCTACTGGCCTTCCAAAACCACTTCTGGAAGCATTGGTCCCCCGTCCAGGGACCGCCCGGGCCTGCTTGTCTTCGGAGGTAAACCAGCAGCTGGAACCAGTGTGCAATGATGCTTGCCTTTAGTACTCTTAACCTCTTAAGGCTCGCCCCCAATTGTCAAATTCTGCCTAAAAAACATACCCAAACTTAACGTATTGTTACACTGGACCTGAAGCAAGTACATACTGTGCCTTGCGAAAGTATTCGGTCCCCTTGAACTTTTTAACCTTTTGCCACATTTCAGGCTTCAAACATAAAGATATGAAACTGTAATTTTTTGTGAAAAATCAACAACAAGTGGGACACAATTATGAAGTGGAATGAAATTAATTGGATATTTCAAAATTTTAGAACAAATAAAAAACTGAAAAATTGGAAAGTTAATACTTTGTAGCGCCACCTTTCGCTGCGATTACAGCTGTAAGTTGCTTGGGGTATGTCTCTATCAGTTTTGCACATCGAGAGACTGACATTTTTGCCCATTCCTCCTTGCAAAACAGCTCGAGCTCAGTGAGGTTGGATGGAGAGCGTTTGTGAACCACAATTTTCAGTTCTTTCCACAGATTCTCGATTGGATTCAGGTCTGAACTTTGACTTGGCCATTCTAACACCTGGAAATGTTTATTTGTGAACAATTCCATTGTAGATTTTGCTTTATGTTTTGGATCATTGTCTTGTTGGAAGACAAATCTCCGTCCCAGTCTCAGGTCTTTTGCCGACTCCATTCTTCATCAATTTTAGCCATCTTCCCTGTCCCTGCTGAAGAAAAGCAGGCCCAAACCATGATGCTGCCACCACCATGTTTGACAGTGGGGATGGTGTGTTCAGGGTGATGACCTGTGTTGCTTTTACGCCAAACATAACGTTTTGCATTGTTGCCAAAAAGTTATATCTTGGTTTCATCTGACCAGAGCACCTTCTTCCACATGTTTGGTGTGTCTCCCAGGTGGCTTGTGGCAAACTTTAAACTACACTTTTTATGGATATCTTTCAGAAATGGCTTTCTTGCCACTCTTCCATAAAGGCCAGATTTGTGTAGTATACGACTGATTGTTGTCCAATGGACAGACTCACCCACCTCAGCTGTAGATCTCTGCAGTTCCTCCAGAGAGATCATGGGCCTCTTGGCTGCATCTCTGATCAGTCTTCTCCTTGTATGGGCTGAAAGATTAGAGGGACGGCCGGGTCTTGGTAAATTTGCAGTGGTCTTAAACTCCTTCCATTTCAATATTATCACTTGCACAGTGCTCCTTGGGATGTTTAAAGCTTGGGAAATCTTTCTGTATCCAAATCCGGCTTTAAACTTCTCCACAACAGTATCTCGGACCTGCCTGGTGTGTTCTTTGTTCTTCATGATGCTCTCTGTGCTTTCAACAGACCTCTGAGACTATAACAGAGCAGGTGCATTTATAGAGAGACTTGATTATACACAGGTGGATTCTATTTATCATTAGTCATTTAGGTCAACATTGGATCATTCAGAGAGCCTCACTGAACGTCTGGAGAGAGTTTGCTGCACTGAAAGTAAAGGGGCTTAATAATTTTGCTCGCCCAATTTGTCAGTTTTTATTTGTTAAAAAAGTTTGAAATATCCAATAAATTTTATTTCACTTCATGATTGTGTCCCACTTGTTGTTGCTTCTTCACAAAAAATTACAGTTATATATCTTCATGTTTGAAGCCTGAAATATGGCAAAAGGTCAAAATGTTCAAGGGGGCCGAATACTTGCGCAAGGCACTGTACATATGGTTGATATTTCTTAAAAGGAAATACTTTTTTGGATATGTAACATTTAATTTTAATAAATGTACAGTGAATATGGCACAAGATGAAATGAAGACAATGCATCATTATTTTCTGGTTTTATTTTTATAAATCCTCTTTGAAAAAGAACTACATAGCCATATAGTGAGACAGGGTCCTGGAAACACTTCTAATAGACCTCAACAGTCCCGCCCCCTCCTTCGGATCCGGAATTATATGTCACATTAATTTCTCCCATAGATTCCTGGAAAAAGACTTAGAGTTTTAGACCACGCCTTAGTGTCGCAGTTTGGATAGGGATTGGAGACAGGCGCGTCTTCACCAAAGCAATGTACTTTATTTAAACAAGGGACTGGACAAGAACATAACACAAGAATCAATGAGAGACTACCCTAAATAGTAAAGACATAAGACACCTAACATGATAACAAATGACCACACTACTAAACACATGAACAAGACCACATGTGAGAAACAC
>JACXGM010040405.1:0-10327 GCA_016801145.1 Umbra pygmaea
ACTTGTAGTCAGAAGGTTGCCAGTTCGATTCCCAACTGAGTCAAATGTTGTTGTGTCCTTGGGCAAGACACTTTACCCTAATTGCTCCCAGGTCGTTGCTGTAAATAATAAATTGCTTTTAGTCAACTTAACCTGGTTAAGTAAAGGTTAAATAAAATAAAAATAAAATCAACTAACCCAAATTCCAATTATTTTATATTTTTTTTATTTTGCTGATCCGAAAAATGATCCGATCCGTGACTCTGATCCGAAAAACGATCCGATCCGTGAGTTTTTTGATCCGTTGCACCCCTACAAATCAGAGACTCAACTTCAATTATTAACTATTTTTCCAAAGGTTCACGTCAAGACCTGTTTCTAAATTTCTTGTTCATTAAGATCTTTTTCACATTTAGGTCTTACCTAGACCAACTTACAGGAGAGTGCATCCATTTTCCTACTTTATAGATTTACTAAAATGTTAATATATAATCATAGGAAAATACACTCTTTTTATGGATTAACTGAAAGAAGGGAAAATGTAATTTGCCACTTCAATGTATAATACAGCGGGTGAAATAAGTTTTGAACACATCACCGTTTTTATAAATAAATATATTTCAAGCGGTGCTATTGACCACCAGATGTTGGTAACAACCCAAGTAATCCATACATAGAAAGAAATAAAATCAAATAAGTTCAGAAATGAAGTTATGTGTAATATTATTGTGAAACAACACAGGGAAAAAGTATTGAACACGCTTTCTGATATTCATTTAATACCTTGTACAAAAGTATTTTTTGGTAATGACAGCTTCAAGACAAGAGAAACTAGTCTCATGCATTGCTCTGTTGTGAATTTGGCCCATTGTTCCACACAGTCTTCAAATCCTGAAGGTTCTGTGGGCCTCTTCTATGAATCTTGATCTTCAGTTTTTTCCATAGATTTTCAATGGGATTTAAGTCAGGTGATTGGCTGGGCCATTCTAGCAGCTTTATTTTCTATCTTTGAAACCAATTGAGAGATTCCTTGGCTATGTGTTTGGGATCATTGTCTTGCTGAAAAATCCACCCTTGTTTCATCTTCATCATCCTGGTAGATGGCAGCAGATTTTGTCAAGAATGTCTCGGTAAATTTGCCAATTTATCCATCCTTAAATTATGTGAAGAATGCCAGTACCATTTGCTGAAAAGCAGGCCCACCCCATGAGGTTCCCACCTCCAAACTTCACTGTTGGTATGGTGTTTTTAGGGTGATGTGCAGTTCCATTATTCCTCCAATGATGTTGTGTATTATGGCATCCAAACAGTTCAATTTTGCTCTCATCTGACCACACAATTCTCCCAGTATTTCACTGGTTTTTCAAATGTTGTGCAGCAAACTTTAAACGAGCATCAACAAAACAAAATTTCAGCAATGGAGTCTTGCATGGTGAGCGTGCATGCAGGCCATGGCGGTGAAGTGCATGACTTACTGTTTTCTTTGAGACCTTTTTGTAGGCAATCAGTTGGGACTGAACCAGCTGATATTAATTTGCACTGGATTGCTTTTTAATTACTGATGGTTTTCAGCTGTTGTTTTGGCTTTCCATGCCTTTTTGCACCTCCCTTTCTTCACGTGTTTAATACTTTTTCCCTGTGTCATTTCACATTATTACACAACTTAATTTCTGAACATATTTGTTTTGGTTTCTTTGTATGTATGGATTGCTTGGGTTGTTACCAACATCTGGTGAAAATTTAATGTCACCTTTAAAAATATATTTACTGAGAACAATGGTGACATGTTCAATACTTATTTCACCCGCTGTATAATCATACATTGTCTAAAAGGTTGACCTATTGAGGTAAATCTGGATAGGCTTGGTTGTTGTGTTTAAGGTGTGGGACTTCTTCTAATATGATGTTGGTACTCCACAACAATGCTTAATGCCCCTGCCACTGTGCTGTTTATTTTCTACAATGCCTTAGTGTTCTACAATCCTGTTCTACAATACCTTAGTGTTCTACAGTCCTGTTCTAAAATTCTTTAGTGTTCTACAATCCTCTTCTACAATGCCTTAGTGTTCTATAATCCTGTTCTATAATGCCGTAATGTTCTACAGTCCTGTTCTACAATGCCTTAATGCTCCATAATCCTGGTTGTTCCATGGATCCGATGTTGCTTACATGGAAAAAACCACACACCAGTAAATTCATAAAATGATGAAGCAATATTTAAGGAGTTCAGCAATGTAAAATCCAGTCCTTGAGAGGATGTCTAGCTGTTGTGATCTATGAATTTCCTGTGTGAACATGAAATGTGTGTTTTCTGTCTGAGCTGTGACATAACGTGTGACTTAGGTGTTTGTCGTCTTTATTGGGGTTTCTTGGCAGTCTGTCAAAGTTAGTGGTTGTATGATATGCATTAACAGAATTCTGTGTCTGGAGAGGTAAACAGGGTTAACTGGGATTTTAAGATTCAAAGACCATTTCATACAGGTCTACCGGTACCTGAAACACAGCAGTGGTCTTTTACATGTAGTATTTTACTACTTCAACATATTTTATCGAACAGTATTGGAGTGTTTGGACTGCTGATTAGCCGAATGGCATGGTTCACCGTGACATCCATTTTGAATGGCTGCAGACTGTGACCTCTTTAAACAGTGGGACAGCAAGCATTTCTATATTCTTTATAGTATAGATTCTCATCTTTTATTTCAGGATGTTGCTGTACTAGTTTCAACATTTTTCAGTAACAACACAGTTAATTTTATATATATATATATATTAATCCCCTCTATTTCAAGGCAAAAAATTGTTACAGTTTCATATGATGGTCATTGTCCACCGTGTCAGGCCTATTCCCTGTGCCTTTTCAGATGGATTGACTCCTGTATGTTTTAAGAGCACAACGGAAGCAAGATGGAGCTGTGTTTTAGTTTCGCTTATCTACCTGTCTGGTTGAATTAATAAGGGGCATCATAGTGTTCTGTTTGCTTGTTTGAAAAGTCAAAAAGCTTTGGAAAAGCTGGGCTGTCTGTACGACTACAGCTGCCACTACATTGTGTTCTTCCCCTGAGCTACCATTTCTTCAGCCTTCTCTATCTGACTGCTCCTCCTCTCTGCTTCAAGCTGTTATGTGACTCCTCAAAGACACGCTGCCTAGCATGCATCTTAACTATGCTAATTTGCACAATGTCTCATTCACTTTCACTTGTAAATGTTTAAACGCATCCTAAATTAAATTCTACTGCACTTGATGCTACTTGTCAAATTGATTTTTTTGACCACCAGCCACTGTGACTAGAAATACCAGCAAATACCATTGAAAATGAATGCAAAAATCTATAGTAATGAAAAGAAATACCATTAAAAATGAATGCAAAAATCTATAGTAATGAAAAGAAATACCAGCAAATACCATCAAAAATGAATGCAAAAATCTATAGTAATGAAAAGAAATACCATTAAAAATGAATGCAAAAATCTATAGTAATGAAAAGAAATACCAGCAAATACCATCAAAAATGAATGCAAAAATCTATAGTAATGAAAAGAAATACCAGCAAATACCATCAAATATTTATGCAAAAATGTATAGTAATGAAAAGAAATACCAGCAAAAATTAAGGCAAAAATCTATGTGGCAGGTACATTTTGTTAATCTACCAGACATAGTGGTTAACTTTATCCCCTAAATCACACAATTTGATAAACATGCAGTTGGAGATTTATTTGACTGTCTAGTTGTGCAAGAGCCCTATACTGCAGGGGACAGACCCCACAATGTGCTCTAAAACTATCTTCACAACAACTGAAGTTCCCCCATGTTCACTTTGTGGTTCATTCAAGTTTTAGAGCTGGCTATGATTGTAAAACAAAAGGAGCGAATACATAACACCTATTTGAATGTCTTGGTCTTTGGTGCCTTTTCGTTTTAGATGTGACATTGTCCACCAACATTGTCTCTTGTCAGCAGAAGTCCATTGCCAAATTTACTTGAACGTTTAGCAAATGTCTAGCTTATGCTATAGTATTTGCTAATATATCGCTTTCACAGTTTATGAAGGGAAACAGAACAAATCCTTATCTGGCACATCGTCATGCTGTTTTCCAACAGACCACAAAGTTAAGACATTTCCATCTAGCGACAAGAGATTTTGCTTATGGAATTTCCTTCTTTCTTTTTACATAGGATATCCAGTATTTTTCTTGAACAATTATTCAGCAATTTGTATGGCCCACTTTTTTTAAATAGACAAATGTTTTTTACACATTATCAAATTATGTAAATAATAATTGATATATCAAATTCACATCTTATGCTGAAGTGAATTCTGACAGGTAGGAGCGGTTTACCAAATTGTATAAGTTAACAAGCCAACTTGAGTTCAGTGCTCATTCATGCATGTATTATAATTAAGCAGTGTCTTTATTAAAAGGCTTTGGTGTTGACTTAGAATTGAGAAAAATTTATATATACCATTATTATAAGTTGCACCAGTAAATTAACAAAAATATATTTAAATGCTACAGAACTAAAGCACTAAATTACTTTAAATGTGACCCACCACCTATATCTGGGCTTACGTTCACCAAAGTCTTTTTTGTTACATTTTATGAAAGTACAGAATCGCAGCCTTAAAAAAAAACTTATTTCCAATTGATTGAGGATTGGTATTTCTTTTTTTTTTCCATTGGAGCAGTGGTGCTGTACCTTCCCAAATGTTTGTTTGTGGGTTATTTGATTTATATTGTTTTGTGAAAATCATTGGGGCGACAGAATATACTGCGTTGTATATGCTGACAATAACAAAATAATTTGTCAAATACAACATTCATAATAATAACAATATCGTTTGCTATGTAATTTGATTTATTTGTGCATTTATGGCAGAAATCTTACAAATGGCACCTTTAAAGGGGAATTGAACTTGACATATAAAATTATATTTTGATATGTTTGAAAGTATATAGTGTGTTCCAAACAGCCAGACTTGCAACTGTCATATGTCTATAGGCTAGCTACCTGTTAATATCATATTAAGTCAGAGGACCAACTGTCATCTTTCTATAGCCTAGCTACCTGTTTATATCATATTAAGTCAGAGGACCAACTGTCATTTTCTATAGCCTCACTACCTGTTTATATCATATTATGTCAGAGGACCAACTGTCATCTGTTTATAGCCTAGCTACCTGTTTACATATTAAGTCAGAGGACCAACTGTCATCTTTCTATAGCCTCGCTACCTGTTTATATCATATTAAGTCAGAGGACCAACTGTCATCTGTTTATAGCCTAGCTACCTGTTTACATATTAAGTCAGAGGACCAACTGTCACCTTTCTATAGCCTCGCTACCTGTTTATATCATATTACGTCAGAGGACCAACTGTCATCTGTTTATAGCCTAGCTACCTGTTTACATATTAAGTCAGAGGACCAACTGTCGTCTTTCTATAGCCTCGCTAACTGTTTATATCATATTAAGTCAGAGGACCAACTGTCATCTGTTTATAGCCTAGCTACCTGTTTACATATTAAGTCAGAGGACCAACTGTCATCTTTCTATAGCCTCGCTACCTGTTAATTTCATATTAAGTCAGAGGACCAAAAGCATATCTTCCCCTTAAACCACTAATTTTTACTCAAGAGTACCTGGGTTGGTGAAAGGGATGTGGCAACATGTTTTGTTCACCATAAGGAAAATATATAAATATTAAATTACTATTTTTCAAATATGTCATTTTTATTAATAATTATGATAATTATGGCAAAGGAAATCCACTTGCAGACTTTTACAACTTTGACACCTACATTATTTCTTACTACATTAACCAGGAAGTTGAAAACACATTTAGCCAGGTACAATACACTTGTGTGTTTGACATGTACTATGCAATTTTAACAACACATTTATATTAAATGTACATCTTTACATCTTGTCACTGTCTTTCTTGACATACTTTTTTCCAGAAGACTCCAGCCTAAGTTGTGCTTCTATTATCCTTCTTGGCAGCTCGCTCTTGCATAGGCTTCCATTTACAAAGCCATACCTAAAATGGAGAGGAGAGACGCAATGTAGGTTACTGCTGAATGCAGGTTCCGTCTAGCTCAGTGGTGTAGGAGCCAGAGGATAGCCAATCTAGAAGAGCGACCGGGGCTGAGAGAGCGGGGCCGAGCTAGTAAGAATGGGGAGCTGGACTGAGAGAGTGGGGTGACTGAGTTCATTCACATTGTTGGCAATGATCCAGTGGATTGCATGTGGGTGTCTGTACCAGAGCCAGTGGATGTGTTTAGCCTCCTGTCTGGAAGGCCTTGCTCAGTGTTTGTTGAAGCTTTGTCTTTCTATCGGCTCTCGCTCATTCTGATTCAGCGTTTTATCCCTGAAGGTCTTGTGACTGACTTCAAACCTCCGCGTCCCTCAGGGAACCTGGTAGGCTCATCAAAGAGTGCTGCTGTGAAGGAAAGCTTATCTCAGCCCTCTTTGTCTTGCTTGTCTCTTTCTCTGATGGGAGGTTTTATGTTTTGTTCATCTCATATTTCACCAGTTCATCCCAGGACAGTTTAACTTTTTTTTTAAATGAAGAGGCCCCTATCTGACCACTTGTATTCAGTGAGTCTCACAAAATAATGCTGTTTATGTACTTTAAACAGTAAGTCAAACATGTTGTTGAAATGTCGGCTTCTAGTATATGGAATCAACAAGGGCTTCTGGAAGAGCTTTTTATTGTTCAATATTACAAGTACTAATGTCTGCGCAATGTAGTTATGGACTTTGTAGGGATGTTTCTAGTCTGGAAGAATACACTGCCATATGACTGTGACATACATTTTACAGAATTTTTTTAAATTTTAAGGAAAGGTTTCTAGGAAGGCAATTTGTTTTCAATTGGTAAGGTAGGCAAGAATCGCATGTATAAATTATCTAATTTTCATCAATCAATTATTGCTTGACAATAACTTGCCTGCCTAGAAAATTTTCTTTAATAATTTAAAGGAACAGGTCCTGTGGTTAGCTGTTTTGTATGTTTAGAAAATACAAAAGTGTTGTATGGGATGAGTTGTTTCTTTTATAAAAAGAATGTATTTGAAATGTCTGTGATACAAAAGCATGTCACTTCCTTTAAACAATTTTCACAAAAAGCAGGCGTGTTCTAATTCATTCGACAAACTCTCCTCTCTTGTGATTATGGTTTGAGAAAGGGCCATTCATAGCGGGGTCCGCGTGGCGTAGTGGGCTAAGTCGCTGCATTGCACGACAGTGTACATCATGATAGTCACAGGTTCAAACCTGACTATGGGTACTCTTGACTTTCCCCGGGCATAGCGCAAATTGGCATAGCGTATCCTGGGATTTGAGATAGGCAAGATAAATCTGTCCAAGGAGTTGTGGAGCTGCCAACAATGCAGGTTTAGAGGGAATTGAGAGGGGAGAGAAATGGGGGAAAATCACAAAAAATAAAGAACGTGAAAGGGCCATAGCCAAGCATATAGAGTTAGAAAACATCACTAAGAAATCACATCCCAATTATAACTGATATACAGTATATGGAGAATATAATTAAGTGAATGTTAACCAAATGAAAGTGATTTGGCCTGAAAAACGCATTGTAAATGTTAACACAAACCAATATAGCATACCGGACTAGCTCCTATGTCTTGTCCATTCAAGAAAGGGAATGTTAAGAGTTGATGAAGAAGGGCTGATAGAAGTTCATTATTCAAAGTAGTCTTGGCTACTTACAGATGCTTCACACATTATCTCTCAACTTTTCCAGCGCTCTACGCTAACTTTTTTCCCAAGGAGTACATGTACTCCTAAATAAAAAAATGTCTGAGCACACAAAGAAATTTAGGAGCGCATTGAAAGATGTAACACTTTTATACTTTATACTTTTTCTTTTCCCCAGTGTTTTTCCCACATTTCTCTCACTTTGACTGCACTGTGTTGTCACAGAAAACTACTGCAGTTGGTGCATGACTCCTTGCGGAATGTGGGAGTTGTAGTTTTTTCAACAATTAGAAGCGGGGGGGGGAATTCATTATGGTAGGTTGTAATTTTTACTTGCACACTGTGGTCGTAAGTAATTTTTCCTTGTCTCACATGTCTATTTTTACGAGCAAATTCTCGTGAAATGGGGGCACTGTAGAGTGATTTCTGTGTGTTTGCTCTCACATACAAACCAGCTGATGCTATAAGAGATTGACACTGGCTCCCAAATACCTAGCTAGTGTTTAATCTGACAATGTTGGTGGTCTAGCTAGCGTTTCATTTTGACAATGTTGGAAGAGGTATAGCCAATCTTAAAATATCTAAGTTGGCACACTGTCTGTGCCCTTCCTCTCTGTCTCCCCCTACCTGTCTGTGCCCTTCCTCTCTGTCTCCCCCTACCTTTCTCCCTGGCTCCTGCTTCCCCCTGTCCACAGTGTTATCTGTTTGGGCAATTTACAATGGAGTAAATACCCTTGTTTATCGGTTGGACATAAATGTTTGAATTATATGATAGAGGGGCATGCTGGCCTGTAACCACTGCAGTGTTTCCTTTCTGATTTTTTTAGCAGTGGGGGCAGGTCTGTCCGACCAACAAAATATATTTCTTTTTTTATTATTCACACACAATGGCGCATATTATCAGTTGTGATTGTACTGTCTTTTTTGGTGAACTATAGGGCTATTAACGTCTACGACAGGTCTACAAATTAATTTTACAAGAAATTCTTAATGGAAACCAGCCGCCATCTTCTTTTTTTCCGCTCTCCTCTCTTTCTGCCCTCTCTCCTGTTACATTGTGCTTTTCGGCTTCACTCTGCACTTGTGCTTCACTACGGTCTCCTCCTCTATCCACCACCTGCACTACTCCTGCCTGTCTACTTCTCTCACCTGTCTAATATCTTATCAGGCAACCAGTAATAACATTGTAAAATGTTGTAGAAGCCTCCACTAGTGTTTCTTCCAGAATTTCTTTAAAGCATTGTTGGCATTTGAGCAAAAAAAAAACTGTACTGTCTACTGTGACGTCCCTGCACAGAGGTTTTTTTCTTTTCACTTTTCCCACTAGCGCTTTGAAGTGTAGTGTGCTACCTTCCAGCAGATGCGTAGGCTAATATAAAAGGGTTAGTTCATAGAAATGGAATGAGTAGAAACCTCTTTGAACTGTTTTGCTTGTTCATTCGATTAGTACAGAACAAAATGTTGACTGTTGTTAGTTGTCACTGTCACAACACGCGCCAGTGTAAAGCTATCTCAAAGTGATATTTAGCTAGCTTACAGGCGAGATTATTTAGATCTTGTCTAGCTCTCTGGACAAGTTATAGATCTTATCCAACTCAGGGCTTGACATTAACTTTATTGGCAACTTGTCCTTCGGACAAGTAAATCTATTTTTTACTTGTCCAATAGCAGAAACTACTTGTCCGAAGCAGACATCGTTTTTTACATGAATGTCTGTATTTCTGGGAAACAAGCAATAGGCCTATACATTTTTCCCAGTGTCATGTTGAAACCAGGGAATGTAAGCTAAAAAAAGTATATATTAACGTTTCCCTTTCAAGGAGGGATTTCAGGGAGGTATTTTTGCATTGGCCCCAAGGTCATTGGCCAGGGCATTAAGGCCTTGTAGAAAATTAGCCAACTCATTTGCTCTTAAAAGCAGCAATTCAATTCAACGTGAAGTGCCGTCACATTTACAACAGGGCCTCAAACTAAAATTTTGTCACTGGCAAGTACTACTACAGTCATTTAGTAAATATGTTTGACAACATTCTCCCGTATAATTGATGTATTCCCAGTTAGAAATAACATGGTTTACTGCTACATCTGTTTTAACTTCTGTGATTGAGAAAAGATGTGAAATAAATGTTTTAGCTACCGCTTTAAGGTTGCCATGGTAACGGAGTCTGCAGAATTTTTCTGTCACATCTTGAATCCGACCATTTTTTTTCTCAAGCAGTTGCAGTTCAAACTCATAACCAGGGTGGGAAATTCATTTAGCCACTGTGGTTGGTGGATTCCCTAATTTTACCAGCCAATTCTACCAATTCAAAAAAGAAAACGCATTTGCGGCTTCTATATTGCTTCAATACATCAAATTCATCATTGATAAGTCTTATTAGGCAAATTACAAAAGGGACATGTTGTGAAGACAAGTCTGTGAGACGTGGTTTTCAGATTTGATGTCCTACTACTATTTTTATTTGGCTACTTTTAGACAATAGCAGGTAGTTTCACACCTGAGATGTGTAGCCTAAAACTTTACTGTTGTAACCTATTCCACAATATTTATTTAGTCAGCAGTTAATTTTACATTTGTAAATTCGTTTTATAATAATCTGTTTGGAAAACATCTGAGATTACTAA
>JACXGM010040406.1:0-10326 GCA_016801145.1 Umbra pygmaea
TGATCATAAGATAACAAGGCATAATGTGAGCTATGTGCCTAGTAAACAATGACATTCTTTTTTTTGCCTCATAGAAAATACAAAGTGGATTAAAATCAAAGCTCATGAATGCAATATTTAAGTTATATTTACATGTCCCATATGTTTTCAAAGCTTAAAACCTTGGGAATTTAGCAAACATTTTACAATAGCTATAACAACAAGATAAATATTAGTCATAATGTGACGTACATAGCCAGTAATAAAAACTATAAGCTTCTACACTCAAGACGTTTTTGCACCTCAAATAAAATGGAATGTCGATTAGAAACACGGCTAACAACCTCATCTTTTAATATATATATATACATGTCTTATATCTTTACAAATCATAAAAAGTCCGAAATCTGCCTCTGTTTTACAATAGCTACAATCAGGAGGGTCATGCACCTATTTTTTTAAGGGGGCACAGTATGCACAACACACAGAAACATGTTCCCACAAATACAGATATTAAAATGAATGTAATAGAGAAATCTCTTACAATTAATCAAAACATCACACAAACCTGTGGACGTAATTTTCCAGAGTGGTTTTATTGTATAATTTAGTATATTTAAGCCCTCAAAAAATAGACACGTGTTAACACAATCATAAAGACATAGAAGCATTAATTCTACCTAATGTCTAACATCACCTAACGTCTTTCTCCATGCCTCCAAAATGTATCCCTCACTGTCTACTTACAATTTTCTATTATTGTTATTGTAAGTTTATAATGCAATAATAATGTTAACATGTATCAGGTTAGTCTTGAAATACATTTTTAACTTCAAACACGCAATATACAATTTGTGTATATTTTATTGGTTGATAAATGTGCATACCTCCTTCAATACAATTCTAGGCCTCAGTGTTACAGCTTGATTCTGCCAGTGCTTGATCCCTGGACACACCTCTGCTTGTACTTAGAGATAATTCATTTGAATTGATAAAAAAGGCAAACAATATTACTACAAGACAATGTAGAGCAATATGATTTAACATTTTCTTTTTCTATTCCTAACCTCTTAACTGTTGTTGTTGGCTGCCAGTTTTATTGAAGAATGAATATATTTGTCTCTGTGCCATGATGAATCTAGAAATAAGGGACAAAATTAGTTTCAAACACCGTCTTCGTACACATAACACAGCGAGGGTAAATTTGCACGTTATCTATATGTCTGGAATATTTGTTATCTTTTCAGGAAGGGAGTTTTGCAGATGAGCGACGCATCAGAGAGAAATTGTGCAGCCGCGACTCGTAGATACAACTTTATCAAATGTATCTGGAAAAAAACAAGGCCTTTTGTGTATGCATCGTGTGTTTCGGACTTCTGAACGACCTTTGCATGTGAACCGTATCTAATCGATGTCAAGAATGTCAAAAATTATCTTCCTTTTGAAACAGAGATGTTTTAAATGACCAAGCTCATCCATATAAACCTTTGTATGCAAGATATATTTGAATACTGATATAGCTAGTCTGTGTCATGAACCGGATGAAAATGTAATCACGTTGCGTTTCTTGTGGAAATATACTTTTACACATAACACTATAGCTCATTGGATGTTTATCCCATCATTTTAGACACTTGTTGCCATTCCCTGGGGGACATGATTAGAAGTGTTTCCAGGACCCTATCTCAGTATATGGTGTTGTAGTTGTCTTTGAAAGAGGATGTAGAAAAATAAAAACAGAAAATATTTATGCATTTTCTATATTTCATCTTGTGCCATATTCACTGTGTACATGTTTTTAAAATTTACATATCCAAAAAACTCAAAGTCTTTCTTTTCAAAAAACATCAACCATATATATGTACTTGCTTTAGGTCCAGTGCAACAAGAGGTTAACTTTAGGGATGATTTTTAGGCAGAATTTGACAAAAAGGGAGTGATCTTCCGGAGGTTAAATGAACCAAAGCATTAAGCTTAAAGGACAACTCCAGTGCAAGATGAACTTAGGGGTTAATAACACATTGGTACAGAGTCGACTGTTCTCTGGGATTTGTTTTCATGCTAACTGAATGTGCCCAGTTTTAGTGTGAACTGATAATTACCTTATAATGCTAGTTGTGAGGGCATGGATGAAGTTAAAATAAATTGCTATTTTATACCACTAACAAGGCTCAAAATAGCACCACACTTACATGGTAGCATAATGAAGCATTGAGGACTTTGTAAGTGTACAGACAGTTAACTAAAAATATAGTTTAAAAGACAGTACCGTTCGCGTATACAGCCAGGCACCATCTTTGGAAAACAGACTCAACCAGTCAAACCGCTGAACCGTGGCAAATTGTGTTTGATTTTAGTTCGCATCACCAGCTGTAAGTCTTGCTCCTTGATCTGCATGAATGACCGATAAACTTTTTGCCATGGGAGATTCCAAGTCAGAGTTCAGCTCACCTAGCACAGTGTTCGTGGTTCGACTGGTTGAGTCTGTTTTCCGAAGATGGTGTTTATGACTGTGTCACAGAGATACAGATATCATTTATACATAGTGAAGACAATCAAGGATGCAAAATCAAACACAGATAGACTCCTTTTTGAACTACTAGGAAACAACACCTGGATTCTATCACTAAGATCATTTAGAAATCCCAAGCAGGTGTCCTCAGCGAATACAAGTGAATTCATGTTGTTAATAATTATTGAATGATTACCCATAATCGATTAAACCATATTCAAAGCTTTTGACACATCAATAAACAGAGCGACACAATTCGATTTTTCATCTAGTGCTTTGGCAGTATTATTTACAACAAGTGTAGTAGCAGTAAAAGTTTAAACACCAATAAACAAATACAATTACATACAATGAGTCCATATTTCAGTTCAACTGCCACACCATCCCACTCTGGGACAGTGTGAAACAAATAACTACAGTCCATCCGGAAAGAATTCACAGTGCTTCAATTTTCCACATTTTGTTATCTTACACCCTTATTCCGAAATAGATTAAACTAATCACGTTAGGGTTAAGGGCATGGGAAATTGGAATAAGTGATCTGCAAAAGCAGCTTATTTCTCAAATTTTATTGAATCTAACCACTCCAACCCTAAGGTCCTGTTTTCAGTCATTTAATCTGTTATAAACCCTTCTGTTAAAACACTGTCTGTTGTAAGATTTTTTATTAACAAAATCACTAAAATACGACTTAGTGTCTGTCCTAATTCATTTGTCCCTCCGATCTTGTCACCTGTTGTTGGCTCTTGGGAGGTTTTTGATCCTATCAACCTCGAGTCACTGAAGGACTTGATTATCAAGCTCAAACTGTCATTCTGTCTTATTGATATTATCCACCAGAGATATTTAAAACTTATCATTGAATCAGTTGGGCCAGGTATGATATCTTTTATCAACAAATGTCTTAAAACTGGCTCTGTTCCTGCCAATCTTAAAGTGGCCACGGTCACACCTCTGCTTAAGAAGCCTTCACTAGATGACTCTTTTTAAAAAAAAATCTGTTTTACCTTTTATTTACAAACTATTAGAGACAATTGTGTTGGATTACCTCAAATATTTGTTAAATAATAGTATTTTTTATGTTTTTCAATCTGGTTTTAGGTCTGCCCACAGCACTGAGTCCGCCCTCCTGAGAGTGCTAAATTATATTTATCTCGCTACTGATTCCAAAGACACCATTGTTCTTGTTCTCCTAGATCTCTCAGCAGCTTTTGATAACATTGACCACCCTACTCTTCTAGCTAGACTAGAGTCCTGGGTGGGTCTAAGGGCATCGGTTCTGAAATGGTTTCAGTCATACCTGTCTGACAGAAAGTTTTCGGTAAAGATGGGAAACTTCTCCAGCTCCATGGGACCCCTCACCTGTGGGCTTCCGCAGGGCTCCATCTTGGCCCCTTCCTTATTTTTTCTCTACATGCTACCTCTGTGCACTACACTGTAAAAAATGTTGCTGTAGAATTACAGTAAAATACTGGCAGCTGAGTTGCCGGTATTGAGCTGTTTAATTACAGCAGTGTTGCTGTGAACAAGATTATAGCTCATTACTGTATTCTAACAATACAGCTAAATACTGTATTTATTAGAAATCTAGAGTAAATTACTGGCAGCTGTGTTGGCAATATAGTGCTGTGTATTTATGTTACTTTCCGTAAAGGTTACAACTCTTTAAAGATGAATCAGTAATTAAATATTATAATTTTTGTTTTTCACAAGAAACGTCTGTGTTTGAAAGACATTTAACCTAGCAAAATGGATCAGCCAAATTAGGAAAAAATACTCTTCACTTGGCTTATATGTAAGAAGACCAAATGTTAGTAAGCGCGTCCCACAGTCCATGGAGGCTAACACCAAACAGAAAGGGCTTTGCTATTATGGTTGGCACACAATGTTCCAGAATTGCCAGTAAGGTGCTGTAAATTTACAGCATTGGTAATGTGTTTCTATTTTACAGCTCATTACTGTATTTTCTGACATTTACATGACACTTAAAATTTAATGGCAGTAAAATAACTAAGTAATTGATGTATCATATATGTACAAACATTAAGAAAAATGCACAAATGTACCTGCAGTAGAAACTGCTGGGAATTATGATCAGTATATATTGATTTGTGAATGTTTTAAGTATTTCATTAGGGTAACAATTTGACTTTAATATTAGAATTTGCATTGGCTAATATTACAATGTCTAAAATAACACTGGATAATTTGCTTTCTGCGCCAATCACGTGTTTCATTTCTTCAAATACTCAATAGATCAACAAATAGTCCAGTATCTTACTACCAACAGGAGTTTTGTTTTGAAACCATGTTTTAAACTATTTTAAAAATATCAGGCATAATGTGCTTAATGTTATTTAAGACAAAAAAATCTGAATTTCGACCTGGCTTTTGCAGCTTTCATGTTTATAAATCTGAAGAGTTTAATCTTAAATAAACTAACAACTAGCAAGCAGAGAGCAAAATGTAGAATCTGTTTTCAAACAATTTCACGAGACCAGATATTTGCTGTGATGGAAACATTTGTGATCACGTGTTAACCTCTCTGAAAGTACCACCAGCCAGTCCTTGTATTTGAGCTAGCACACCTGATTCAATTTGTCTACTAATCAACTAGTCCCTGGTGGACTAGTTTACAGTTAAATACTGTAATCACAAATATTTGCAGAGGGAGGTGCTGAAACACCCTTAACAGTTTTTTGTTTACAGTAATGGGCTGTATGTCAAGAAAACAGTATATTACTGTAGAATTTCCTTGTAAAATTACAGCAATTTTTTACAGTGTAAGAAAGCATGGTGTTTCTTTTCATTTTCATGCGGACCACACCCAAATGTACATCCCTATTAAGAGAAACAACCGTGCAGTCCTAAACTCTCTTATGCTATGCTTAGAAGAAGTCAAAGCATGGTTAGCCCAAAATTTCCTTATTCTACATGAAGAGAAGACTGAGGTTATTGTATTTGGCCCAAACAAAAACTCCCAGCACCTAAACTTTGAGCTAGAGAGCTTATCAGCTTTCAAATCCACTGGAGTACGGATCTTGGTTGTTCTTGTCGACCAGTCACAAAAATTTGATAAACACATTTCAAACAACATTAGAGGCTTTCTCGATTAGAGGCTGTTCATGCATTTATCACGTCGGCTAGATTACTACAATTCTTTATATTGTGGTATTTCAAGTGTCCAAATTGCCCGTCTCCAGTTAGTACAAAATGCGGCGGTCAGACTCATCCATAAATGTCAGAAATATGACCATATCTCTCCAAACCTCAAATCTTTGCACTGGCTGCCAATTCGACAGAGAATAGATTTAAACATTTTACTCATTGTTTTTCTCTAAATAACTTAGCCCCGGTCTATCTCTCCGAACTGCTTCATTCTTACACTCTGTCCTGAAGCTTAAGGTCTATGGATCAGGCTTTGTTGGTAGTCCCCTGCGCTAAACTTAAGCGTAGAGGTGAGCGTGCTTTTGCAGTAGCAGGGCCTCGACTCTGAAACTCATTTTCCTACAGATTAGAACGGCCCCTACATTGTCTGTCTTCAAGTCCCTATTAAAAACCCACCTGTTCACACTAGCACATTAACCTCCATTTCTGGCCTTTCCTTACCTTTCTGTTTTTAGCCTACATCTTATACTACTTTTATTCTTTTATTTGTCTTACTGTGTGTTGTGACAAAGGTGTTGTTATTACTTTCCTTTTTTAGATTTAACACTTCTGTAAAGCACTTTGGTCAGCCTAGTGGCTGTTCTAAACGTGCTATAGAAATAAAATGAACTTGAACTTAATTATTAAAAATAGGAAAGGAAAAGCACATGTACATAAGTATTCACAGCCATTGCCATGACACTCAAAATTTAGCAGGTGTATCCTGTTTCCACTGATCATCCTTGAGATTTTTCCACAACCTGAATGGAGTTAATCTGTGTTAAATTCAGTTAATTGGACACGATTTGGAAAGACACACACCTGTCTATATAAGGTCGCACAGTTAAAGTAATAATAACCTTAATTTTATAAAGCACCTTTAAAAGAAGCTTCTCAAAGCGCTGTACATACATACAATAAACAATTAAAACATCAACAGGTAAAAGCAAGTTTAAAAAAAGATGTCATGAGTTGACCTTTAAAAATGGCATAAGACTGTGCTTCCCTGTCACAGTTCCCTCACACAGCAGAGTGAGAGACAGGCGCGAATGTTGCAATCATCAAAATAACTTTTATTATAAGAAAACAAAACTGCCACGTGGGGCGAAACGGACTCTACATATAACATGACACAGGAACATGTAACAGGATACATTGACCAACAAGAGACAAGACCAAACACTCAACTAAAATACACTTACTAACGAAGACAATGGGCAACACCTGGGCAAGGAAAGTAACTAGACAGGGATCTATAGGACAACAGAAACATGTGACAAGACATGGGAGGTACTAACAATGACATCACAAACTCAAATCAATAACATGCAATATACAACAGAGGCACAAGAGGGAGGCAAACACCACAAAAGGGGAGGGAACCAGAACACTAACATGGGACATACACACAGGGCAGTACACCTAAAGACACATGAGGTAATCATCAACAAACAAAACCACGTATAAACACTGAAAGGAACCAAGGAGACAAAACAGAAGAGACAAAACGAGGCAGAGAATTTCAAAGGACAGGTGGATAGGAGGAAAAATATGGAGGACCAAGTCTGCCAAAATAAGAAATAAATAAATAAATAAATGAATATATGCATCAATAAAAATAAATATACATAAAAATATACAAATGTAAAATTATACATTTATTAATCAATATCATTTCCCTCTTTATTTATTTCGGTGATCTTTTTTTTCTGTATTTATTTATTTTCATATTAATTTATTTCCACATTCTTTTATTTCTGTATTTATTTATTTCCGTATTTCTACATCCTTAAGCTAATGAGAGGGCGGGACTTAATTGCTAAGTCCCAGTTAAGATCCTAGCAGCAGAATTTTGTAAATTTTGAAGCTTGTGTAGTGTAGATTTAGAAACCCTGGCTAAAAGGGTGTTACAATAGTCAATCAGAGAGATGACAAAGGAATTTATCAGCTTTTCAGCTACTGGGAAGGTTAACATCGGCCGCAATCTAGCGATGTTTCTAAGATGAAAAAATATGTTTTAACACTACTCTGAATGAAAGAATCAAATTAACGATTAGCATCAAAAATAACTCCAAGGTTCCTCATTTTACATTTCCTCAGTTATCAGTACATGTCAGACACAAACCAAGCCATGAAGTCCAAGGAATTGTCTGTAGACCTCCGGGACAAGATTGTATCAAGGTAAATAACCTTTCTTCCACATTCTGATGCTTGGTTTGATCTTCACCAAATTGTGTTGACCATGTCTACATGCATTGATTTGCTGCCACGTGGCTGATTTGCGTTAAGAACAGTTGAACATGTGTACCTAATGGAGTGGCTGGTGAGTGTATATCAACATATTAATGGCAAGTATGTACTGCCAAATACAATAAATATAATTTCTGCAGAAAAGGAATAGCAAAAATATGCTCACATACAGTAACTCGTTCTAGCTACCTCAGGTTATTTTTTTCTCTTGCTTGTCCTGTTCCTTAGAGGTTAACTCTAACTTCCTTAGAGTTATGATTTAAAAAAATTAAATTCAACTCTGCCTGCTAGTTCCAAGTTCCACAATGCAGTGCCTGTTGAGAGTCATTGACTGCTAGCCTGCACAATTGATACACAGTGCATGCAGAAGTCAAGATTCACAAAGCACTTGTCAGCTCGCCTTGCAAACGTTGATTCCATCGCTGTGTTTATGTCATGGTTTATGTCAGCTCGCAGAACACTTGGGGCTGACCAGAAAATATCCAGGGCTAGAGCTCCAAAAGCTTGGGTCTGATGATGCCCCTGGTGTTGTATTCGGTAGCTAATGTTATCACTACAAAGGTGGAATCCGTTGTTACTCTGTTTTCTTCTGGTCGTTTCCAGTGATGCCGGTAGATGCAGATCAGCTATCTACCCTGTTCACTTTCTCCTGCTTGCCTGCCAATATGGCATTGTTTTGATTTCTACTGTTGATGGCGGTCATGGCTATGCGGACTTGACACACATTTGCTTCCGCAAGGCAAGACCATTACTATGGTGTTGTGCTACTCGTTCTATTGGGAACTCCTACTGTCGGTTGTACAATGGCACGGTTTCGCAACGCACAAGTTGAATAATTTGAGCGTATGCGACACACAGAGCGCACCACATCTCAAGCCTGCAAGGCAAACGGATCCTTGCAGATTGCTCCATTGAAAATTAATGACTTCCGGTGCAACGCAACACATTCAACGTGTTCAGTGGACATCTCGACTTAATGTGCCCCGCGTAGCTACAGCGTGTTCATGCACTATTCTGTTCACCAGACGATGTGCCAGACAAACATACCTTTTTAATCACATCTATATTAGATACTATTATTATCAGCTAACTCCTGCATCTGTTTTAGAAATGAAAAGACTCCTCCAAAACATAGCAGACACTTGGAAAATTAGTGTAAAGAAACGGTAAAGAAAATAGTTGCTCATATTTCAGTCAGGTGTCTATCTAGCTCTAAAGTCAATCAGTAGCAAGTTAGTCATAGCTTAATCAATGCAAGAGCTCTGGGTATGTACTGGACTGCATATATGTATATTTAGCTAAATGTAGCTCAAATACATAGCCAAACTATCAAAGTATAGTAAATAATAACAAAAACAGGGTTAATAAAAACAAAGTTGTGTTGAGGCAGGCTGCCATAGAGGAAGACTACTTGAGGAGAGAGGTTAGTGCTTTGGTTGGGCAAATAATGATTTTTGTTGATAATATATGGCTTCATATCATTGTCTAACCCACAGGTGTCAAACCGGTTCCACGGAGGGCCAAGTGTATGCTGGTTTTTGGTCTTTCCTTTCAATTAGAGCCCAATTAAGACGTAGACTGCCAGGTGAGGCGAGATCCTAACCAATTAGTGACATTCAATCATTCAGGTACAAGGTAAAAGCGAAAACCTGCAGACACTAGGCCCTTTGTGGATCTGGTTTGACACCCCTGGTCTAACCCATTGAAGTAAGATACTTTTAAACATTGATTTACAAAGAGCATTGGTATATTGATTCTGCAGATGAGCTGATTATTGAATTAGGTGTGCTAGTTTAAGATCACCACAAAAACATGAACCATTTGGTTGTTATTGGTTAGTAGATAGTTTACCCACCTTTATATTTAGCACTACACCACTGTTCAGAACGTAGCTATTTTGTAAGACAATTTAATGCTACTATTGCTGGAAACCACCTGGATGTAAGGAGTGTCCCTCCTTCCCGCTTGCCGTAGGCTACTGTTTGTGACAGAGTTTACAGTACTAACATAAGAGTAGTTGCCAGGGCAACTATCAGTGACTGCTGAGGCATTTTCCATGATTATATTTTCTACAGAAAGTACAAGGTAAAACTTTGATGTTGATATCTATTTTGTGAATGGAAAACCATTACATCTATTAAAACTAAATGATACTATTCCAAGTTCCTATCACTGGTTCTAATCCATATCTAGGCAATCTTTTAGCTCTCGCAGGAGTTTTGGACCACTTTGACATGAGCTGTATCCCTTTTAGCAATGACCCCAAAACACAGATCCTCCATTACAAACATCTAATGAGAATTCTGAAGGTCGGAAGATATATCCACTGCTTCAGCCATCGGCCAGTGTAGTACACAATCCCACAAACAGTTAAAGTACTAATGAAAGAATGATTGACTGTTTTGCGAGTAGCTGCTTGTGTTGTTTGTGGAACTGCG
>JACXGM010040407.1:0-10326 GCA_016801145.1 Umbra pygmaea
ACGCAATTGGATATAACTACGACCTATCACCAGTGGTTTTTCGCTAAGAACCTATGGCGGAGCTAACTAGTAGATTAAACTCTTGCAAAAACAGCAAAAAACGTCCTTCCTAAAAAGGAACAATTCGAGCACCGTCTTCTGTCCCTCTTTTAGACAAAAAGCCAAGTCTAACTCGTTAATTGTAGTGGCCAAAGCCGTTAAAAACAACTGGTGTTATTGCGATCTTACAATGTTTACTAATGACTTCAAGGTCGCAGCGCTGTCGTCATCTGTTTAACACGCTTCTGGCACGCCTATATCAGATACACCGATGTGATTGGTGCAGCTCGGATACAAGGGCATAGTTAATGAGCAGAATTACTCTGTGCCAGAGTAACTTGCTGAGCAAATTCAAACTGTGCTCTCGCGAGAACTCTGGATTTCCAGGGTAGACTTTCAGTGGTTTGATCAGATCAAACAAAAACGATTGAAATAGCTCAGCACGACAAATACTTCAAGTGGTTTCCTCAAATTCAACTGCAAATGCAACTGAAAATGACTTCAGTCTCAAAATGATTTAACCTCTTCATGGCAAGCATATTTAGTACTTAGTAGAGCACCCTTTTGCTGTTATGACCTGCTGCAAACGAGATGCATAGACAGACACCAGCCTCTGGCAGCGTTCCTGAGGAATATTAGCCCATTCCGCATGAGCGTTGACCTCCAGTTCAGTAAATGTTTGGGGTATGCGTGTTGCAACCGCCTTCTTCAAATCCCACCAGAGATGTTGAATGGTGTTCAAGTCAGGTGACTGTGATGGCTACTGTAGAATCTTTCAGGATGAGGTATGCTTGGAGTCAAAGTCAAAGTTGTTTATTTATCATATGCTTCGAATAACATACATCATCCTATGCAGATAAATTTTTTTGACATGGCACGGCGATTCTATGCAGTGGGCTTAAAAACAAGAATTACAACAATATAAGAATTTTTAAATAATAATGACAATAGTAATAATAATAATAAAACGCTATGTACTGAGCAGTGGTCTGGAAAATGTACAACAGTAGAAGTAGTAAATATTATAGATTGGCATGGAAAATTGCTTTTAAAGGTGCATTTGAATTCTGCTACATTAGATGTAGAGAGCATTGTCCTCTTGGAAGAGTCATTGTCCTCTTGGAAGGTCCAATGACACCCAAGCTTCAGCTTCCTCACAGATGTCATGATGTTTTCTCCTAGGATTGATACTTCAATGAATCCATCTTGCCTTCCAAGCGCTGCAGGTTTCCTGTGCCAGAGGATGCAAAGCAGCCCCAAAACATCACCGAGCCAACACAATGCTTGACTGTTGGCAGTGTTCTTTTCAGCGTATGCTTCATTCGTCTTCCTCCAGAGATACCTCTGATCCATCATGCCGAAAAGTTCCAGCTTTGTTTTATCGCTCCGCAGAACAGAATCCCGAAACCTCTTTGGCTTCTTTTTATGATTATGAGGATATTGGAGCCAACTTTTCTTGTTCTTTCGGGTCAGTAGTGGTGTACATCTTGGCGTTCTGGTATGGAAAATAGAAGTCGATTGATTGATCAGATTGGCCGATTAATTAGAACTGATTATAAAGATAATTATTAATCTGCATTTTTGCTTACCGAAGATGGCCGATAATTATTTTGCACGTCCTCTAGTGTTACAATTAGAGATTCAACCACAAGGAAATTGCGTGCAGCCTGTCCATCTGCCCACCACTTGTCAAACTGCAGCATCTCAAGTTTGTTGTTGTGGTTGCCGAGAAGCCAGGGTAAGTTTGTAGCTAGAATGAAACTGATCTTTCAGGAGAGAAATTCAATCAAACACATAATTAGTAGTTCGCTCCACATGGTTGATATTAGACTAGAACAGTGGTTAGAGGTTCACTGCTTTCGTTCCGAGAGAAATGTTCCCCTATTTTTATCAACTTAAACTTTTACCGTTCTGCTAAGGAGGCGTTCAGGGAAAAGATACTGCTGCACAAGGTTTAACTAGGTTGCTATATTGCGTTACATAAATAAGGGGGGGATTTATAATTTATCATCAAATCAGCCTACAGTACATCAACATTGGTTAATGGCACCAAACGAGTGCTGGTTTAATTAATATGACCATTCTTTGCGCACAATCTTTGCGCACATATAACTTGTCAAACCATACGACGCCTATCAAAAACTATACAAAGAAGACATGTTTTTTAACTTCCATATTTAATTAAAAGGCATTTTTGTCAGCAGGCAATATACTGTATGTTGCTAATGTTCACAAACATGGTTTTCAAAGTATTTCTGATGTTGAGTAAAACAGCAAAAAAGAACGAAAAAAAGGAATTATGTTACTCAACCACGCGACGCTGGCAGAAATAGAGAAGAATGTTAAATTTCGACGACTTGAGCAAGAGAAAATTTCTGTAAAATGAGAACAAATCCCATGTTTCGTAGTTACTGACTTTGTTATATTTCTAGTCATTGTTGTATTTGTATTTTGATCAGAGGTTATTGCAGCTGAAAGAGAAGAATAGTCTGAATCAAACCAGCAAATGACATATCCTTCCAATGAGATTCCATTATTATAGTACATGTTGTCATTTGTGAAATGACTAAATGAAATAGAACAGTACACCACCATATTAATTCTAAATGGGAATGCATTAATTATTTGACTAATATTTTATTATTTAAAATGTTAGGGCAATCTTTATACTCATCAGTAGAAACCACACTCTCTAATATCAAATACATTGCATTTCTGTGCATGTACAGTAAAAAAATCTAAGGCGATTTCCTATTAAATAAGATATGCCGACTTCTTTATAATCAGAGAAAACCAGAGAGATGTATCAAGTGTGTCTGGTAATTACAGCAGATATTTGTTCCTTTACCCAGGTTGTCAGCACCAAAACTGATTGATTAATAATTGATGAACTATCAAAATGCACAGACTAAAAATGTTTTTGCAATACCCAAGGGTTTGTTTTAGAAAACAGATGTAATAGGTAAAGTTATCTCATACAAATCTTACCATGTCCATTATTAAAATATGATTTACTGCATAAATTAATATTATCAATAATATTTAGCTTTTTTGATCTCCCAATAATCGGTAATCGTTATCAGCCTTGAAAGATCATAATCGGTCGAGCTCTGATGGAAACCTTCTGCATTTAGTATGTGCCTTAGTGTGCTCACTGAAACCTGAGTGCCTGTTGCCACCAAGTCTTGCTGCAAGTCTTTTACAGTCACTCTAGAGTTTTTCACAACCTGCCATCTCAGAAATCTGGTTGCAGCCATTGATGGCTTCCTTTTTCTGCTCCTTCCAGGTAGTGTAACCACTGTTCCCTTCTCTTTGAACTTGCAAACTATGCATCCAACACATCTGGGAACATTCAGTGCATTCGCTATCTTTTTGTATCCTGTTCCTTGATTGTGATCTCTTCTCTTAACTTTTTGGACCATTCTTTTGACTAGCCATGTTTCTCACATGCAGTCCAACATGACACTCAAAAAACTCCTAGCCAGTTCAGGTATTTCACGTGTTCCAGCTCAAGCACACCCGGTTCAACTAATGAAGCCCTTGATTAGTTGCATCAGGTGTGCTTCGAAAAACACCTGTTTTGCATATTTGTGCTGTTGTGAGGGATTCTATTCAGGGGTTGAATAATTTTGAGACTGGAGAAGTCAATGAGTTACATTATCAGTTAGCTTTGGGAAAACCACTTAATGCATTCATTGTGTTGAGCTATTTCAAATGCTTTTGTTTGATTTGTTCATTGCAAACAGCTGAAAGTTATTGATTTTGACAATAAACCAGATTTGCAATGGGGGTTGAATGATGTTGAGTGGAACTGTAGACAGTTCACCCTAATTCCTCATTATTAACACTAAATAAAAAAAATAAAAAAATAACTATTTTATCCAGGTAATGTAGAATTGTGATTGATTACCGACGCATCCATGCCAGAAAAACGAAAGGCTTATTATTTAATTGATCCTTTTAATATTTCCTCTATATCCACACGGCTGTTATATGAATTGGTAGAAAATGAGCCGTGCACCATCTCTCGCTTCTCCTGTTCACGCTGACAGTTTGTTCTGTGTTGCATTGTCAGATGCCCTCTGAGCCCCTACAGTGTAATATCCAGTGTCTGCTCTGTGTCTCTCTCTCTCTCACACACACACACACACACACACACACACACTCTGTAGTACTACTGTGTATCCCGTGAAACGCACACCAAAAAGCCACTCTGACCTCTCTGTTCATAGTCTACTCCTGACCATTAAGGCTGGCTCTCAGATAGGTCTCATTTCTACCTGCAGAGAGATGTTTGTGTACCGGAGGCCCAGAGAGAACCATGCTGACACATAGAGGAAATTACATGTCCATCCAGAGAGAGGGGCAACAGGGGACAACTAATATTGTTACTTGGAAAGATGCTTTAATTGGGCTCATGTCGTCCTATACTCCTTGCTTCTAGCTGTCTCTTCTTTACCTCAACTCATTTCACCTCTGTTCCTTTCAAGGAAGGCGCTTCCCTCTCTTTCTGGCTCTTAGGCCGTCTATTTTGTCTGTGTCTCAAGTCAGTCTAACCTCAAAGATACATCACCTTTAGCTTGTTTGTTTTTCTCTTCTACAAATGTCTGTCTGCATTGGTATTCTTTTTCAGCAGGCAGAGATCTAATAACAGTGCACAATGCATTAGCTGTAATGAGTTTGTCTGTGAGACCGGGTTGTGTTTGGAGGGGGGGATAGATCGCCACGGTGATGCTGGATGAACAATGACCCATCATTAGATCTGTCCCCTCACTTCCCTAAGCATACGTCTTTAACACCGGGGCCACACACACACACACACACACACACACACACACACACACACACACACACACACACACACACACACACACACACACACACACACGCTGCTCATTCAGCCTCTAGCTGCACTTGTCTTTTGGTTGTATGGAGAGGAAGGGATTGTACCAGAGAAACATTGTGCCGTCTAATGGGCCGTAATAAGCAGACCGATCGTTAGCTGGGAGTTTTAATTTCCTTCCCATTGTTCTGCAGCAGTTGACATGACTGGAGGAGAGGAGGCGGCCGTCTTAGTCTGGGGATTTAATAACAAGCGAAAACCTCACTGGTGGCCTACCTGCTGTGAGGTCTGTCTGCTGGCTCTGACACGGTGAAGTGACATGACATGCATCAGTCCACCGGATGACCTCCAACATATTACTCTTCACGCAACGGCCTAATAGCTGAAATCCGTCATCCCTGCGGCCGCCCACATCGCCCGTCTGTCCTCACGCGCCGCACCTGCGCTCGCCGCTCGGCTCACAACTCATCGCTGCCATTTAGGAGCGAGTGAATGGGAGAAGAGCGATCGTGGTGCTTAGAGACGGTGATGCCCCAGAACCCCCCCCGTTCATCCCAAAAGGTGCCCTGTTCTTTAGGGTCCCATTTGCTGGGTAGTGCACTACATAGGGAATAGGGCTCCATTTGGGAGCTGCACTCCGTCCGTCCGTCATGGTAACGCTAACTCCTCCCTCTCCCGTCGGGCTGCGCTGCACATGGCCATAATGTAGCCAAATTAGATCTGGCGTGGCTGTCCCCCTGCTTCCACTCATATCATGACTCCTCAGCAGCTGATTGGATTTGGAAAGGCTGGAGGAGATGCTACCCAACAGAGCCATCTGCAGATGGACACTAAACCATGTTAACCAGACACTAAAGCGTGTCAGCGAGGCCAGCCAGCAGGCAAACACACGGACGGGGTCAGGATCGCACGCACGCACACTGGCGCTGCATATTCATCGGTTAGTTGTTTTCACTAGTTTTCTGTGCCCCCAGTCCGGTGGTGGGCGGACAAGGACAGCTAGCCGTTTGGAAAATGGAAGGCCGAGAAGAAAGCGCCATTCTATGGGCTGACGGGTTAGGAATGAGGGCTGCTGACGTCACGTCTGAATAGCAAGAGGGCCGTTAGCTGCTATATGAAAGAGGGCTGGTGGTGTCACATCTAAAGGGTTCGCATTAGCTTTCAGAATCCTGCATTTTCAAGAAGCATACCCTCCAAGAATCTGCATTTTAACTTGTGTTAAATCTGCAAAAGATTTAACTTGTGTTCTAATTGAATAAAATGAAATGAGTGTACGCAGTGTTCTAGAATGCACGAAATAGGCCTAAAGAATGCAATGTGAAAAGTTTTATTTATAAATAAAAAGTTACAGTAATAAAATCTGAAGGATATTGTAGTGATTGTCCTCAATCGACAGTGCAGATTAAAAATAAGCGTCAGGAGAAAAAATGCAATTGCTGGCCACACCTCTGTCATTAATAATGAAGTGATTAGGACTTATTATATTGCAGTTTCATCATACTTGTATCTATAATATTGTCAGTTTATCATAGTTGATACTCATAATTGAACTGGGGATTGGGAAATGTTTTATCGAATGCCTGTACAGCCTCTGCACCTATTTTGTGCATTATTGAACCATTCAAGCACTTCAGTGCATTGTGATATTCCATCATCACTTACTGACATTGTTTATAGTTTAAAACTTTTCTTCTCAGATGACAGATTCACAACAGAAAATGTTGCGTTATGCATTACAGCTGGATACTTTACATCTCTCATCCAAGTCACGACGTTTCACGGGACAAAATGTTTATCTTTTAACATCTGGCCCACATTGTGAAAATAGCATTTAATCATATATTTGTCATGTGACTAATAATCGAACAATCTGAAAACATTAGATTAGTAATAATGAGTATTTATTCTTGCTCATAACTACATAGATGCTTCATTAGCACATTAAACAACGTAGATTTAAAACCATAGTGCATCAGCCAATTGATGGTTCAGTGTTGCCCACTGAGAAACATGAGGATGACTGGTTTTCAGTAAATTTCAATCACGGAAAATGACGTGACTTACATAGAAAATACAACTCAGCTTGTACCGCTACACACACACACACTTTGCACTGGGCAGAAATAAAGATATTTGATTTTGAGTAAAAGACTTCTCGGATAACTCTGTTAGCAATAAAAGTTGGAACTTTTTAATTGAAATTTAATCTCATGGCCAATACAATACATTTCATTTATGTTTCTGTCTAAAAGAAATGCAGAATCCTGCGCTAACATGACCTGTGCATCTAAAGAGAGCGATAGCTACGGTGTTCACTGCTTCTGAATGAGGGCTGCTGATGTCACATTTAAAGAGAGAGAGAGCTGTTAACTGCCCTTGATAGTTTCCTATCAGTCGAGTACAGATGGTCACGGTCAAGGGACATTAGGCTACGAAACCACAAAAATAAATCCTCTTTTTGTATTGGACAAAGTCAGGTAGTCTCACCTGTTTCTGGTGGTGGTATTTTATTTGGTGCCCAGTGATCAGGACCGTGTGGTAGTGTCTGACAGCCCGGCGCTCAGTGGCCCCCCCACAGTGATTGAGTGAACAAGCGTAGATGTAGGGAGCGTTGGAAAGATGGAGTGAGCTGTGGAAGATGGATGGATGAGTGCTGGGGTCTGAGCGCGTGTGGCAGATGCTCTCACCTGTCACTCGTCAAGGTTAATAGCACAGGGCTGTGTGGCCCTGGAGAAGACAGCATTCAGGCACACAGGGCTAAACGGAACAGCGCTGGTCACACACAGACACTGGACACAAAGACGTATCAGTTCAGCTTTTTATATCATACTGAAATAGAACGTTTGGGCTTTTCCTAAATCAGACATCTCTGAGATGCTTTTTGAATACCAGCCCTGAGATAATTAGAAGCACACTTACAGCGTACATCTTTTGTTTTATAACAGATTCCAAGCTAAAGTCACTCGTTTAAAGGATACATTAGGTGTTTTACAACCAGATTGTTTTCTGTAAATTTTATACAATGTTAAAAAACATTGCTTGATTTTTTAAAAATTGAATTTACCAGAATGAACTATAACTTTGTGGATAATTATGTAGTTGCGCGTGATTTCATAGGTGTTAAGACTCGGATAAGCGTATTTCGATTGTTTCTGAAAGGATGTGTTTGAGCAGCCTTTTTAATTTAGCTACTTGGCCTTAACCAAATTATCATTTATTATGCACCCCTCTGGGTAACTATATTGACAGGTGCATAAAAAGCATACGAGGACAGAGGCACACTGTCTCTGCTCACAAGTGTTCTGTTATTACTACAAAACATGCCCACGCTGTACTTTTTGCATAAACAGACATAGTTTACTTGATTTTTTAAACAAAATGAAACATTACCACTGACGTTTGGACAAACTTCTCTGTTTCCACCTCACCCCCTTGACCCCTGACCTTTGTAGCTACGGCATCTAGGTAATGATGAGGTGCACATCGTGTGGTCGGAGCACTCGCGGGACTACAGAAGGGGCATCATCCCCACTGAATTTGGAGATGTCCTCATCATCATCTACCCCATGAAGAACCACATGTACAGCATCCAGCTGCTGAAGAAACCAGAGGTGGGTCATTCACATGGTCTGTGTCCTGAAAGATGACAGAGGGCTATAACACAGTTATACCTGCCGTAGCGTTGGATTTTAATATATAAACCAACCAAATAAAGCGTGATGTCTCGCGGCACTCTGGCTTCCTGCTCAGTTATGTCCGGGCTAATCGGATCAGCAGGATTCTTAGAATTAAATTGTGGTATGGACGGGGCAAGAAGATGAGTCTGTCCCTTCACAGAGTCTAGGGAAATGTGGAAAGATGGCCAGATAACCACACAAAAAAATGGTCTGGCTTTTATGAAAGTCAATTTCTGCACCGAGACGACATCAAAGATAAAGTGTTTTTATGTGATTTTCTAAAATAAACAAACATTGCATTGAACATTGCATTCCCTGGGATCTGATAGAAGACATCTATTTACTTTTATTGGTTTATGAAGTTTCTTATATTGTTTCGGCTTTACCAAATCAATGGTAACTTGTATAGTTGCGGTCTGTGTGTCTGCTCCCTCCCTCTCTGTCAGGTACCGTTTTTTGGACCCCTGTTTGATGGAGCGATAGTGGACGAGAAGATCCTTCCCACCGTGGTCCGGGCCACTGCCTTGAATGCCAGCAGGGCTCTTAAATCCCTCATCCCCCTCTACCAGAACTTGTATCCTTGTCCATACTCTGGCTCTGTCCAGCGCCCAGCCTGGAGGGGGCAGATAACGCTCCCCTCACTGGCTCATGGCTCACGCCTTACATCTCCTCTGGCTATGAGTGGCAGGTTATTTTGCTCTAGCCAGGGAAGCCGGTATAGAGCGTAGTTTTATCTTAGTGTGTGCATGTTTTATTATAAAGATGCCTAACTCGTGGCAGATCAGGAAAATCTAGGCGTAAGGTTAGCTATTAAGGTTTAGGAGTTAAATTTAGAGGAGCGTAGATAGACGAACACAGTCCTCCTCAGTACACAAGTATCAAGAGGCGTAATCTGCCTTCGCTCGATAATTATTGATGTCTAATGCCTCCTGCGCTGTTTTTGTCAACGTTTCTAGCATCACATTCTGCTTGGTTCAGAAGAGGTCACAGCGTTTTCCTCTAGCAGAGCTCTGGATCCTCTGTGCCTAACAATGACTAAAAGTTTATTTGCTTTTGAAATGCTTTAGTAGCGATTTCTCTCACCATAAGCATAGATTTAAAACTCTGACCAACGCTAATGTTGATAATTTTTTCTATAAAAATATGTCATTATTAGGATTAAGCAGTATTATCTTTACCAAAATGTATTCTATATTATAATTATAATCTAATAATGCCAGTGTTAGCATTATATGATGATAGTTCTTTTTGGATCCCTTTCAGGGGCAATTCATTTTTCCTGTTTTAGCTTTTCCTTCCTAAATGAGGACAAGTGTTTACATGGTTCAGATCTTCATCTAACTACTGTACTGTCTCTACACTAACCTATTGGACTTGTTCTCTTTACAAAAAAAGTGCTGCTGGAAAACAAAGCGGAAAATAGGGCGGTGAAAAGCCATTCTCATCTGCCATGTCCTCGGAGCCAAAGAGATTGTTTGGCCCAGCTTGAGACTTTGCTCACAGCAATCATACGTGTCTCTGTTTGTGTGTGTCTATTTGTGTGTGTGTGTCTATTTGTGTGTGTGTGTCTATTTGTGTGTGTGTGTCTATTTGTGTGTGTGTGTCTATTTGTGTGTGTGTGTGTGTGTCTATTTGTGTGTGTGTGTGTCTATTTGTGTGTGTCTGTCTGCTTGTGTGTCTGTCTGCTTGTGTGTCTGTCTGCTTGTGTGTCTGTCTGCTTGTGTGTCTGTTTGTGTGTGTGTGTGTCTGTCTGCTTGTGTGTGTGTG
>JACXGM010040408.1:0-10325 GCA_016801145.1 Umbra pygmaea
AATTGAATGCTCAGTAATATAAATGAATACTCACAATACCTCGCAAAGAGGCAAGGAGAGGTGTGTGACTAAATACTGAATGGAATGAGCAGGTGTGGTGAATTAGGATAATTGAGTCCGGGTATGGGGAATGTAGTTCTGAGGAGGCATGACTAGGGAAGCTGTAGTCCACAGGAAGTAGAACTGGGGAATGGGAATTTTAGTTCTGAGCAACATAAACCAAGGAAGTGGCCGTTTTCTGGGAAGGAGAACTGGGAATCGTTACAACCACACTCCCAAGGTAGCATAATAAGGGTCCCTACATGCAAACCAAAGCATTGAGAACGTTGTAAGTGTACAGACAGTTTATTAGAAATATAGTTTAAAAGACAGTACCATTCGTGTTTACAGCCAGGCCCCATCTTCGGAAAATAGACTCGACCAGTCGAACAACAAATGCTGTGCTACGTGAGCTGAACTTTGACTTGGAATCTTCCATGGCAAGAGGTTTTGGGGTCATTCATGCAGATCAATGAGCAAGACTTACAGCTTGCGATGCAAACTAAAATTGAACACAATTTGCTCACAGTTCAGCTCAAGTAGCACATAGTTTCTGCCCCACAATACACTCTCTGCTATGCAATCAGGTTTCCGAGTTGGTCATGGCTGCACCTCTGCTACACTCAAGGTCTTAAATTATATTACAACTGTCATTGATAAAAGATATTACTGTGCAACCGTCTTTATTGACCTGGCCAAGGATTTCGACTCAGTCAATCATCGCATCCTCATTGGCAGACTTAGTAGCCTCGGTTTTTAGAAAAACTGCCTCGATTCGTTCACCTACTTTTCTGACAGGGTTCAACAGGGTTCATCTGAGGGTCTCTTGTCTGGACCCATGGATGTCTCTATGGGGGTGCCACAGGTTTCGATTCTCGGGCTGACACTATTCTCTGTGTATTTAAATGATGTTGCTCGTGCTGCTGGTGACTCTCCGATCCACCAATATGCAGATGACACCATTTTATATACTGTACATCTGGCCCTACATTGAACTCTTGTGCTAAACCAACCTTCAAAAGAGCTTCGATGCCATTTAACACACCTTCTGTGGACTTCAGCTGCTCCTAAATTCCAACAAAACTAAATGCATGCTGTGCAACCGCACCGTACTGTACCCGACAACCTGACTAGCATCTTCACTCTGGATGCGTCTAAACTAGATTACGTGAACAGCTACAAATACCCAAGTGTCTGATTAGACTGTTCACTTTCATTCCAGCCCCACATTAACCAGCTCCAATACAAAATTAAATCTAGAATTGGTTTCCTATTGCGAAACAAGGCTTCCTTCACCTCTGCTGCCAAACACACACTGGTAAAAGTGACCATCCTACCAATCCTAGACTTCAGTGATGTATTTTATAGAACTGCCCCTACCTCCCTCCTGAAAAAGTTAGACGTAGTCTATCAGAGTGCCATCCAGTTTGTCACTAATGCACTATTTAACCCCCACCACTGTGACCTATATGCAGTAGTGGGCTATATCACAACTGGTATCACCTCATATATAAGTAAATTCTACACAAAACCCCTCAGTAACTAAACTCTCTTCTCACCATTGCCTTACCCACCCATAACCTGCGCTCAAGCAGGTACATGTCCCTAGTGACCCCTAAAGCCCATACCTCCTTTGGCCAAAACTCCTTCCAGTTAGCAGGATGCGACTGGAATGAACTACAAAAGACTCTGAAACTTGTGAACACCATCTCTCTCACCTCCTTTAAATCATGACTATCAGAACTTCTGCCTGTTCATTGCATATGCTGACCCCCCCACCATCTCACACACACTCTACCTCTGCCCTAGTGCCTTGTTTTGTCCCATGGTACCTTTGCTCGCACTGTACTGCACAATATTTTATTTGTTGTATGCAATTTGCACTATATCTACTTGCACAGTTATGTTCAGTGTTAATTACTTCCACTGTATTTGCCTTGCCACTTTACTTACCAACTTGATCTACCTCTCTAATACAGTTTCTGTTGTACTAATTGTACATATAGCTACATTGTTTACTCTGTAGTCTTGTAACTTGTATTTTGTATGTATTTTTATTCCCCTGTGTAATTAATGTGTAATGTATGTAATTCATGTGTAACTTTGTGTCATCTTGCACCTTCTTCGCTTTATCTTGGCCAGGTCGCCGTTTCAAATGAGAAACTGTTCTTAACCTGCCCACCTGGTTAAATATTTTTTTTTACAAATGTAGCGGAAAGCCCCGGGGGAGATGACGGCTGGGTTGAATGTAGTTCATAACCGGGTGTTAACCATATGATATCTGGATGATAACCGTATCACAAACGGCTGTGATCAGATTCTAAAGACTTTACTAAGAGAAGGGATGATTAATGACAGATGTTTTCAGATTGCAGTAAAAAAGAAAAAACAATAGCTACAGTACACATTTTAGAGTTGTAAAATGTGCAGCTGCAAACTTTTTGTGACACTTAAGCATGTACGGCCTGTGACTGGAGTTGTCCCTACTAATCTGACCTGGTGAAACTCCATACCTGTTGTTTTGTTGTCTAGATGTGGTTGGTAAAGTGAGTGGTTCCATGTTTGATCAAGGAATTTTCTGGAAAATGGCTTTGGCTCTTTTCAAAGGAGGATGGCTATAACAGAGAACTGTCCGTCCACATGCTGTTACCTGCTAAAAGCACCAAAAGCTGCGAAAATAATGGTGTCCCTGTCACATCCGGCCCAGTGAGAGCTGTGATCAGCCATTCATGGACCTTTTTTGAGTTGTAGAACAGCTGTTCTGTTTTCCCTTCCTGGTTGTGTACCGTTGTTGCAATGGTGTCCCTCTGTATGTCAGGTGTTCCCCAGTCAACCTATCGTGTCTCACCAGCATTGCCTCTGCCCTCAGGTGTTTCCCATTGTCTTCGTTAGTAAGTGTATTTAGGTTTAGTGTTTGGTAATGTCTCTTGTCGTTCAATGTTCCTGTTACATGTTTCCTGTTGCGTGTCCTACCATGTTTATATAGATACATTATCCATTTAGCCCCTCGTGGCAGTATTTGTTTAAGTAGCATTATTTGAAAATAAATTCGTTTGATTGCATCTCCTTTGCGCCTGCCTCTATGCATCCCTTCTGGAGCACCGTGACAGTCCCGGCCTGATCATGGCTGGAAACGTTTCTACAGTGGCTGTTATATGCAGGCACGCATGCACACAAACACACACACACACACACACACACAAACACACACCCAGTCTGACCCAGTTAATGTCACAGGGACACTCTTTGAGTCATAACACCATCCTGTAATGTGGACTTGGACTGCTGTGTCAATGTATCACTGCCATTACATTACAGTCATGAGGAATAGGGTTCAATTTCATCTCAACAAAATCAAAATGGTCTCTTCTACATATACCTAAACTCAGCAGGGTGTGTGTGTGTGTGTGTGTGTGTGTGTCACGTTGGTTTCTGCAGTGATGGATCAAACTTAGAGCACTGCCAGACCGTAGTACCAGAAGTGGATATTTAATACTCTTGGTTTTGTTTAATTTTCGATTTCTTAGCCCACCCTAATGGTATCCTCTGTGTCTGTGTAATAACCCCCCCCTCCTTCCACTAGACTCCCTCTAATAATCTACAATGAATAAACATTGAAAAGACGTATTTGTCAAAAAAAGTATACTTTATTATCCCAGAGTTGGGAAATTTGTTTGGTGAAATTGCAGCACATTTAAAACACACATTTAAAACATTTAAACACATTAAAACACACAAAAGTAGGTACCCCCCTCTAAACACGCGCACACACACAAAAACACCCACACATAATGTGACAATTTCAGTCAGTCAATTTGTCAATCAGTAGCATACTTGGAACACATCGGCCTAAGGCAACATTCCAAGTGTATTAAGACAAAAAGGAAAAACACAGTACGAAATTATTATCTTGTCCTGTGTCTTTCATTAAAAAGTCTAATAGCAGAAGGGAGAAATTACACGCTAAACCTTTTGGTTCTAATTGACCTTTGCAGAAGCCTACTTTTTGAATCAAATTTGTTCTAAACTTTAGTAAAACCCACATTGCCTCTGCCAGGGCACAAAACATGGCCATGTCAATTATCACTCAGGACTACAAGCCACTGTCATAAGATCGAAGCCCAGGGCGCCCTCTCCTGACGGACAAGTTCCCCTCTCTACTGACACCACCGTCTCACAGCTGTTAATCACAGTTATGTTCCTTCAGGTATAAGAAGCCCTGGTTTTGGAGAGGGAGCTGTGAGTTATTTTCGGTTGATGAGATCTATGATCCTGGACGTCCTATCGATGACATGAAATTTCTGTTTGGAAGAAGTGTATATACAGTGCCTTGCAAAAGTATTCGGCCCCCTTGAACTTTTTGACCTTTTGCCACATTTCAGGCTTCAAACATAAAGATATGAAACTGTAATTTTTTGTGAAGAATCAACATCAAGTGGGACACAATCATGAAGTGGAACGAAATTTATTGGATATTTCAAAATTTTTTAGCAAATTAAAAACTGAAAAATTGGGCGTGCAAAATTATTCAGCCCCTAAGTTAATACTTTGTAGCACCACCTTTTGCTGCGATTATAGCTGTAAGTCCCTTGGGGTATGTCTCTATCAGTTTTGCACATTGAGAGACTGAAATTTTTGCCTATTCCTCCTTGCAAAACAGCTCGAGCTCAGTGAGGTTGGATGAGAGCATTTGTGAACAGCAGTTTTCAGTTCTTTCCACAGATTCTCGATTGGATTCAGGTCTGGACTTTGACTTGGCCATTCTAACACCTGGATATGTTTATTTGTAAACCGTTCCATTGTAGATTTTGCTTTATGTTTCCAGAATGGTCCTGTATTTGGCTCCATCCATCTTCCCATCAATTTTAGCCATCTTCCCTGTCCCTGCTGAAGAGAAGCAGGCCCAAACAATGATGCTGCCACCACCATGTTTGACAGTAAGGATGGTGTGTTCAGGGTGATGAGCTGTGTTGCTTTTACACCAAACATAACATTTTGCATTGTTGCCAAAAAGTTCACTTTTGGTTTCATCTGACCAGAGCACCTTCTTCCACATGTTTGGTGTGTCTCCCAGGTGGCTTGTGGCAAACTATAAACAACACTTTTTTTTGATATCTTTCAGAAAGGGCTTTCTTCTTGCCACTCTTCCATAAAGGCCAGATTTGTGTAGTATACGACTGATTGTTGTCCTATGGACAGACTCGCCCACCTCAGCTGTAGATCTCTGCAGGTCATCCAGAGTGATCATGGGCCTCTTGGCTGCATCTCTGATCAGTCTTCTCCTTGTATGAGCTGAAAGTTTAGAGGGACGGCTGGGTCTTGGTAGATTTGCAGTGGTCTGATACTCCTTCCATTTCAATATTATTGCTTGCACAGTGCTCCTTGTGATGTTTAATGCTTGGGAAATCTTTCTGTATCCAAATCCGGCTTTAAACTTCTCCACAACAGTCTCTCGGACCTGCCTGGTGTGTTCCTTGTTCTACATGATGCTCTCTGTGATTTCAACGAACCTCTGAGACTATCACAGAGCAGGTGCATTTATACGGAGACTTGATTACACACAGGTGGATTCTATTTATCATCATTAGTCATTTAGGTCAACATTGGATCATTCAGAGATCCGCACTGAACTTCTGGAGAGAGTTTGCTGCACTGAAAGTAAAGGGGCTGAATAATTTTGCTCGCCCCAATTTGTCAGTTTTTTATTTGTTAAAAAAGTTTGAAATATCCAATACATTTTGTTACACTTCATGATTGTGTCCCACTTGTTGTAGCTTCATCAAAAATTACAGTTTTATATCTTTATGTTTGAAGCCTGAAATGTGGAAAAAGGTGGAAATGTTCAAGGGTGCCGAATACTTTCGCAAGGCACTGTATGTCCATAATTGTTCCTGCCGTTTCACAGACTCTGATCTAATAAATGACACGCCAGTAAAACTGCTTTTGACTACAAAACCTGACAGCCCCAAAGAAAATGATAAATTACGAAAACTGAAGTCACATTTAAAACCTGGTTTGAATTGAAGAGCATCGTCTATACAGCAAGGGCAGATGTCAGGATCTCAATGATTTCAAAGATCTGGAAAAATTATTTAATGACGAAAGTTGTGAGGTTCTGATGGGTTCTCATAAGTAGTTGTAGGAACAGGCTTAGTGGTGTTATGATTACAAATCACCAGACATTATTCATTATTCTAATTGAATTAATCTTCAAACTCTAACTATGCTACATGATTTAACATGTGAAATTCACACTACTGATTTAACATGTGAACTTCACACCTACTTGTCAACCTAATTTTACATGTGAACTTCAAAAACGACTGATTTACAGTAACTTGTGAAATTCACACTACTGATTTAACATGTGAACGTCTCACGACTGCTGTAACATGTGAACGTCTCACTACTGATTTAACATGTGAACATCTCACTACTGTTTTAACACGTGAACTTCAAACAACTAATTTAACATGTGAAATTCACACTACTGATTTAACATGTGAACGACTCACGACTGCTGTAACATGTGAACGTCAAACTACTGATTTAACATGTGAACGTCTCACTTCTGATTTAACATGTGATCGTCATATTACTGATTTAACATGTGAACATCTCACTACTGATTTGACATGTGAACTTCACACTATGTACACAAACATTCAGATTTTAAAGCACTACAGTGTTTGTTGATCACCCCATACATTTCAAACATCATTACTGACTGCCAAGAAAACACCCAATTTATTTGAAAGAATGAAAAATAATTTACATGGCACCTAATTTGACTGATACCCCGGGGTCAAAACTTAATCCGACATTCATGCCCAAGATTATCAACATCTCTTTCAGATCTTAGACCGTGGAACTATAGGCTTTAACTTTGCAAGAAGAAAATGCAGGGAATCAGGCCCAGATCACAGAACACATGTATGGTGCAATGAGTGCACGGAATAGGTCAGACGTTTGTCTTGCCTTCAGTCAACTGGGTACGGTGGATTGTTTGAGGACACTGCAGCTGTATGCATTTGTTTTACATCAGTAATCCAGTAGAGGGATGAGGCCACTGGGAAACGTCATACTAAGACAACAAAATGCATTGCACATGTGACAATGCACTTCTAGCCAATAACTAACAACTAGTCACAATGATGTGGTATTGTAGTGTTACTAGTGTGAGAAGCCAATCCTTTTAGTGTCTTAGACTGAATGAAACGCTGTGACATTGTGACCTATCACTTCTCATTCAACACTTACACCCCCCCTTATCTCTCCCCCTATCCCCCCTCACTGCCCCTGTCTCTCGTGGCCCCCCAGTGAGCTGAGGCAGGAGCTAGATGACGAGGGGAGTCGCTGCTCCCTACTGTCCCGGCAGCACCGCTTCAACGAGCGCTGCTGTATCCGCTGCTGCTCCCCCTTCACCTTCCTGCTGAACCCCCGGCGTCAGTGTCTGGACTGCCAGTACAACGTCTGCAGGAACTGCTGCTCCTACACTAAGAAGGACAAAGCCTGGGTCTGCTCGTCATGCCAGAAGGGCAGGTGAGTCTGTACCCGAACAATAGAGGATAACAGCTCAGATTTCATTGTTTTACCACTATTTAACCAGGTAAGTTAACTAATAACCAATTCTTATTACATCAACGACCTGGGAGCAATTAGGGTTAACTGTTTTGCTCACAGACGGAATGGCAGAGGCTCCACCTTGTCAGTCAGGAGGATTCAATCCAGGGTTCTAATGGACCCCAATCAGATGTCATAATCACTAGGCCACTTTGCCCCTGGTCTCACTGTTCAGAGATTCCTCCTTAACAGCACTTATTTATTCACTGTTCAGATAGTCCTCCTTAACAGCACTTATTCATACCCAATATGTCATATATGAAAATGCCATTATTGCAGGTGTGGCTTAGTTAGGTTACCGCTGTCAGGAAGTTATTCTTTGGCTCCAAATGAGTGGAACGTTTGTAACAGTTCTAGTGCCATAGCATGCACGCTGTGAAGTCTGATGGCTTAAGAAAGACTTCCATCAGATTAGGTGAGAAAGTACCTTGTTGCACAACGGTTGAAGTGCTGCCACTATGGACCCGGGCTTGAAGGGAAATGGGATTGAGAAGATGTCAAGTCCTGACATGGATGAACAGACGGTTTGGTCACTGTGGAGGCACCCTAATAAGACCTGCTATTATAAAATTATAGTATGTACCTAATGGTACAGTTACAGATATATTCCTCAAAAGAAACAAGGCATAGGCCAAAGCTAGGTTTACTGACCTTGACACCGAATGGCAGTCATTTAGGCTTCTAAGAAACCAATGTGTGAAATTGGTCAGGGAAAAGAAATCTGATCATTTTGTTAAAGCATTGTCTGATTGCAGTGGAAATACGTAATTTTTTTGACGTTTTTTAAATTATTGAATGGTTGTAATTTTCCCTCCCTCATGAAATTAATCAGGTTTCCGGCCCAATTACTGATAAGTTAGATATTATGAATGCTTTCAATTAACATTTAGGCTATATATTTAAATATCTGACACTCTGGCATGCTTCTGTGTTGAATTTATTGTAAATGCATATACTGTACAAAAAGTCCCTATTTGCATTATGTTTAACTTGTATGTCAACTGTCCTCCTCTCTCTCTACTCTCTTTTCTGTCTCTCTCCTCTCCTCTCTCTTCTCCTCTCTCTTCTCCTCTCTCTTCTCCTCTCATATCTCTCCTCTCATATCTCTCATATCTACTCTCTCTGCTCCTCTGATATCTTCTCTCTCCTCGCATATCTCTCATATCTCTCCTCTCATATCTCCTCTCTCCGCTCCTCTCATATCTTCTCTCTCCTCGCATATCTCTCATATTTCTCCTCTCATATCTCTCCTCTCATATCTCCTCTCTCCTCTCATATTTACTCTCTCTGCTCCTCTCATATCTTCTCTCTCCTCGCATATCTCTCATATTTCTCCTCGCATATCTCTCATATCTCTCCTCTCATATTTACTCTCTCCGCTCCTCTCATATCTTCTCTCTCCTCGCATATCTCTCATATTTCTCCTCTCATATCTCTCATATCTTCTCTCTCTGCTCCTCTCATATCCCCTCTCTCACCTCCTCTTTTATCTCGTCTCTTTCCTCTCCTTTGTTGGCTCCTACTCTATTGTTTGTTCTGTTGGTACCAGGCTTCTGAAGACCCAGTCTCTGGAGTGGTACTACAACAATGTCAAATGTCGTTTCAAGAGGTTTGGCAGTGCCAAGGTACTGAAGACCCTGTACAGAAAGCACTTGGTGGAGCAAGGGACATTGGGAGAACTCACTGGTAGTGGCATATGTTTATTTATTTCTACTTTCTACTGTAAAATTGGATTTCAGCATTGACTGTAAAAAGACAAATGCTGTCTTTTTCTGTCTACAATAATCTAATATTGTGGGAAAGGTTCTTGAGAGTCTTTTTAATGACTTTTTTTTTAATGAGATTAACTACCCAGAGGCTTTAATTTTACCTACATCTACCAGATTACTGTAGAGTACACAGCCGTTGTACTGTACAGGCCGCACCAAACACTGATAAAAGGAACTTGTCTGTGTGAGTGTATGTGGCTGCATGTGTTTGATTACTATAGTAATGCAAGGAGTCTATTCTTATACACGCTTAAGAATAATTTAATAAAGCAATCATATCATAGGTTACCGACAAGATAGCACCCCAATTATTCCCAATGACCTAATATGCCTGATTTACGTCACACTGACTTAATTAAATTACTATCCATTTATTAGAAAATGTGGTATCTTGCTTCAATGCCAAAGACAAGAAGATTCTTTAGCCCTTTCTTCCTGGCTAATTTCCAAAGACCAGCCACCCCGGATAACAGTCCAATACATGACATGGTTAGTGACTTGTGGTACAGTACATGAAACATGATTACTTCTACATTACATAAATATAACAGATTTCATTAGATTCAAAACACTAAAAACAGTCACGCCCATCAGGGTCACTGGGGATGATTCCCCCTCAGATGAAATACGGTTTAGGAATGTGTTCTTAGATAAGCTATTATGACATATTGCAGATTACAGGATACAGTTGTGTATGTGCTAAATGTTTGGACCACCCCTTAAAAAATTCCTGTTAATTTAATCCCCTCAGATTTTGCAGTGCTTGACTCACCTGCATGGTACATTGATTGTTGTATTATGTTTAATATACCAATTCATAAAGGCAAATCAGAATTGAATGGGATTGGTGTCAGTCATTATGCAAGGTCAGTCATTATGCAAGGTCAGTCATTA
>JACXGM010040409.1:0-10325 GCA_016801145.1 Umbra pygmaea
CCACCAGATCTAATTGGTAGCGCTCCACCTCCCGCACCAGTTCCGGCTCCTTCCCCCCCAGAGAGGTGACGTTCCACGTCCCCAGAGCCAGCCTCTGCCGCCCAGGTCTGGTCCGTCGAGGCCCCTGACCTTCATTACCACCCATTTGGCAGCGCACCCGACCCCAGCGGTTCCTCCCACAGGTGGTGGGCCCATGGGACAAATGAGGAGTATCTATCATTAATCATGGTGCACTGATTTCTAGAATCTCAGTAAGACTCCATCCATGTCAGAGCATTGGAAGAGAAATAAATCTTTGACAGTTTGGATAACAAAATGTTATGATTCACTGTATCAAACACCTTCTTAAAATCGAGGAAAACAGCCCCAACAACCCCCACTTGGTCAAGACTGGATTTTATTTGCTCAATAAAGTAACAATTAGCTTTTTCTGTGGCATGTTGTTTCCTGAATCCAAACTGCATAGGGTGCAGTGGAAAATGTCCTTGATTTAAATAGACTAGCAACTGGTCACAAACTATCCTTTCCGTTAATTTGGAGAAAACAGGGAGGATACTAATAGGTCTATAGTTGTTTATATTTAGTTGCATAACCAGCTTTAAAGATGGGGGTTATTACTGGTGATTTCCAGGCTTTGGGAAAATAAAACAAAGGTTTATTGGATAGATTTAACAGATTAACATTTGGAGTACAAAGGATGCTTTTATACTTCTTCAGAAATGCACAATCACAATCAAAAACATCATTAGAGTTCTTAAACTGGCCTAAGATTTTAGTTATGGAGGATTCTGGCACTTCGGAGATGCTAAACAGTGGAAGATTATCCTTTGATGGTGTAATGACCTCTCCTCTTGGATTAAAGCCTTGTGCCAAATCTTGAACCAAATCAATAAAATAGCTATTAAATATAGAAGAAATTTGGTCTTTGTCTTCAGTTAGGGTTTCCTGCATTTGCAAATCAAAATCTATCTCTTGTTTTGGTGTTCTTTTCTTTAAAACTCTATTGATGTTTTCTCAAGTTTGCCTACGGTTCCCTTTAGAATCATTTATAATATCAATAAAATCTTTGTTTTTGCCTGTTTTAATTTATTTACAACATTATTATGTAACTTTTGAAAAGTTCTCATATGATGGGCTAACCCTGACTTAATTGCAGATTTTAATCTTTATTTCATTATTTGAAATAAGGGAGAAAGGAAGCTGTGTGACAGCATCTACATCTCCTTAAGGTTCCACCACATTTTACATGTGAATTTCTCCAAAATGCTACAGTAAAAGTGCTACAAAATGGTGTACATAGAGAGGTGGTTTACTTTAATATATAGAAAGTGGAATTTTTATTTAAATATTTGAAATTAGGGTGAAATTAAGCTGTGTGACAGTATTGTACCAGTGTTTTCTAATAGGGACTGCAATGACTTTCTCAACTTCTTTGTAAAAAAAATCAGTGATGTCAGAAATGGCATTATCCCCTCTACTACTCCACATTCAGTTCACTTAACTCGGCCTCCAATCTTGAAGTACTTTGCTCCGATCTCTCTACAAGAACTCAATGATCTGGTTAGCAGTATGAAATGTTTCTCAAGCCCAGTAGATATTATACCAACTTCTTTGTTTAAAAATGTTCTTGGGTCTGTGAGTACTTGGGTTTTCTCTATACTTAACAGCTCTCTGCAATCTGGTTGTGTCCCATCATATTTTAAACATGCGGTTGTAAAGCCACTACTAAAGAAACCCAACCTGGATCGATCAATTCTGGCAAACTTTAGGCCCATTTCGAAAATGCCTTTTATCTAAAATCTTTTTGAAAAAGTGGTTGCTCAACAACTCATTGCTGTGCTGAATAATCACAACATCTTAGACAGATTTCAATCTGGCTTCCGTCAGAAACACTCAACAGAAAGCGCTCTACTTAGAGTGTCCAACGATTTATTAATGTCCTCTGACAAGGGTCAGCGCTCGGTTTTTGTGTTGCTGGACCTTAGCGCAGCATTTGATACAGTGGACCATAACATCTTACTTGAGAGACTTAAGCACTGGGTTGGTATCTCAGGGAGCGCCCTGGATTGGTTTGCTTCCTATCTTTCAGATAGAAGCTTTTCTGTGTCATTTGGTCACTATTGTTCAGAAACTGCAGCCCTTTCTTGTGGGGTGCCTCAGGGCTCTGTTTTAGGTCCTATTTTATTTACTTTTTATATGGTTCCCTTGAGACATATAATAAGCCAATTTGGAGATATTCGTTATCATTTCTATGCAGATGATATCCAGCTCTATGTCTCTTTCAACCCGGAAGACACCAACAAAGTGTTGGAATTGCTTGAATGTTTGACTTCCGTTAAGGATTGGCTCAACAATAATTTCCTTCAACTTAATGAAGATAAGACTGAAGTTCTTATTGTGGCTCCAGACACTATATCTTCCAAAATTGTTCAGCTTTTAGGGTCTCTTTCATCAGCTGTAACATCCAAGCTGAGAAACCTTGGTGTGATGTTTGATAATAAGATGTATCTGGATCAACATATCAAAACAAATAACCCGCACGTGTTTCTTTCAATTAAGAACCATTGTTAAACTAGGCTGCTGACCAGGTCCAGCAGGAGGTCGCATTTCACACCAATTTTATTCTCCTTACATTGGCTTCCGATCAAGTATAGGATCAAATATAAAGTCCTGGGCCCGTATTCATAAAGAATCTTAATGCAAAGAGTAGCTCCTAGTGAGACAATTCTAAGAAAATTCTTAGAAATGTGGGCGTTTACTCTTAAAATTAAAAAAAAATCCTAGTAAAGAAAAAAGTAATTCAGAAAGCATCTTAACTCTTAGAAGAGGTCCTAAGGCCAAAATTGGTAGGAGTACAGACGAGGACTTTTAAGAGGCTTAAGAGTTCCTTCAGTAGAGGAGAAAATGGCGGAATTACGAAGAGGGAGAAGAAATGTGTTGCAGACAATGGATGATAGTGAGTCAATAAGAAGCTATAGATTAGATCGTGCAGGAATCATGTTTGTGACCGATCTTATTAGAGACACGCTAACATCTCAGACACAGCGCAGAAATGTCATATTGCCAGAAATGAAAGTAATCACTACATTAAGATATTTGGCAACTGGGAAAATGCAAATATGTTGCAGTGATGCCTTGGGTCTGTCACAACCTTCTGTAAGCAGAGTGATCACACAAACAATTACAGCACTTTCAGAACCTCTTATTGTGTCGCAGTTAATTTCCTCTCCACTGGACATTCCCACCTTGCAGGCATAAAAAACTGCATTTATGAATATAGCAGCCTTGTTGTCGGAGTAATTGATGGAACCCACATCCAAATTATTCAACGTGATCTCCGAAATACGTGATACTACCACTGACACTTAACTTCAAACTCTGTGGCAGTTTCACGGAATGGCCGAAAATTCTGTGAAACTGCCACGGATCCTTAACTTCTAAATCCATGACAGTTTCACAGAATACTTAAAATCGCTCAGTTATTTCCTTCTTGGACAACCAACCAATCACAGTCTTCAAAAGATTGTGTCATACATAGCAACGGGGCCAACCCCGCCTCCTCACTAAGATAAGAGTTTTTGTCTTTTCCTTGCTCAGAGTTGCTCTTAGATGGGTCTGGAATCGATCTTAAGCTAAGACTCCTACGTAAAAGTTTTTAAGCTAAATTAGGAGTTTTCTAAGAGGATTCTTAGAATCTTTATGAATACGGGGCCAGACACTTATAACCTCGATGCCCAGACAACTTCAAACTGTTGGTAAAAATGCCCCCTCTTTTTTTCAACTTTTTTGAGACCTGTAGAAGGAATCAAATTTGAAATTAGCTCATTTTGTGCATTAAGTTTAAAATTTCTCAGTTTAAACATTTGTTCTGTTATCTATGTTCTATTGTGAATAAAATATTGGCTCATGTGAATTGAAAGTCTTTCAGTTTTCATTTTATTCAAACTTAAAAAACGTCCCAACTTTTCCGGAATTCAGGTTGTAGTAGTAGCAGTACTAATAGTATTAGTAATGGTAACAGTAGTAGTATTATTATTAGTAGTAGAAGTAGTATTATTATTATTAGTAGTAGTATTATTAATAGTAGTAGTAGTAGTAGTAGTGGCAGCAGTAGTACTGTAGTATTAGTAGTAGTAGTAGTATTAATAGCAGTAGTAGTATTATTAATGCCGATAACTTTTTTACTATAAATTGCAATATTAACTACAAATGAATGCTATGTCCACGCTGTCGTGTCCAAGTGGATGACAGGGTGGACATTTTGGAACACAGACAGGGTGGACATTTTGAGCTTGAATTAGCAAATTAGCTTACAACACTGTGACTAGCTAAATAGTTAGTCTAGTTGTTGAAGAGATTTTGGTATATTTAAAGGTACATATTTTGAAAATATTGTATTTTATTCATTTCCAGTATATTTTATGTCTACAGGGTGGACATGTTAAGCTTTTGCAAAACAAGTAAGCAAACTTATATGAAGGAAATTTGTCAGTTGGAAAGTCAGCAGCTACTAACCTCAGTAGTTGAAATTCCCACCACTGAAGATATAAAAAAATCTGTTGTCCTGATGTCATTAATGGAGATGGCCTTTTCTTAAAAAGGGAGATTCCGCAATAGGACAGGGTGGACAACCATTCAAGGGACATGGACAAACTCTTGTTTTTTATTAAATAAAAAAAATAGTTTTATTACAAAACGATCAATACACTCAATTTGAGTAATATCTTATTAATAACAAAACATTAATAGGAAAACTAAAATATTTTTTTAATGATTTGACTATTTTACATTCATTCAAATTTTAATGAGCAGTGCCAGGGACATAGCAAAATAACATACATACTATTATACAAAACTAAAGAAAATCTTGAAAATGCATCTAAAAGAGCAAAGTAATGCTTCTGTTATGAATAAAATACTTAGTATAATATAACACACCCTTTCAGAGTCATTTGTATGTTAAGTTATCATGGCAAATTAGTTATTTATGTTCAAGACACCAAAAGGCACCCTACAGTGATTTTGACCCACATATCATTTACATTGTATTTATAATTTAGTTTTGTGTGTGTGCTTGTTTCCAAAATATTTTCAAAATAAAGAAAAACAAGACAAAGCTGTGCAGTATGTTTCCGTGTGAGTGTATGAACACAATGATCAACGGTGGAATTGTCTGTGATTTTTAGGGGCACCAGGTGAAATCTTGCCTAGGGCAGCAAATTGGCCAGGGCCGGCCCTGCACAGGCCCATCCATCTGGTCCGTCAAGAGTCACTCTCCTCTTATCAGTCGATAAAACCTTTGAAAAATCTGTCTTCAGATATTTTTGGCCCAGTCTTGAGGTTTCAACTTATATGTCTTGTTCAGTGGTGGTCGGGTTTCAGCCTTCCTTATCTTGGCCATGTCTTTGAGCACTTAACACCTTGTACTTCTGGGCACTCCAGGTAGGTTGCAGTTCTGGAATATGACAGCAGTGGAGGATAACTGGTTCCTGGTAGCTTCACATTTGAGTCTGCTCAAATCTTTGGCAGTAAATTAGCATTTTTATTTCTCAACACGTTTCTTGCGATCCTGTTGAATATTTGCAACAAAACATTTGATATCTAATATCTAAGCAAAGTCAGAAAAACTTTTTACACTTGTTGATTTTTCTGAGTCAGTTAAATCTCTTTTTTGGCCCATTTTGCCAGAGGAACAGAAGCTGACTGATATTTATGCACACCTTGATAGGGTGTTCATCTCCTTAGGCCACACCCTCCCTCATTACACAAATACACATCACCTGATATGCTTAAATCAAATACACATTCCAGTTTATACAGCTTAGAGGTGGAACACATAATAATGATGTTATGGTCAAAATAGTGAATTGCCTAATAATTGTGCACACCGTGTATAAAGGTTCAGGCAGCTGGCTCATCACTGTTTCATGGCATTTTTTTCAGCTATTACTAGACCGTTAGGCTACATTCATTACGTATTCACACCTCCATTAGCCCAAGTAGCAATGCATAATGGTGGCCAGTAGGGTTGATGGATGTTGCACCGGCTGGTGCACCTGGCCTATTAGTACTCCATAACTAACTGTGAGTGATCTCACAAGAAACGGTTGTTACACTTAACATTCCTATTCCTTGCTATGAAGGCAATTATACTTGGATACTACCTGGGCTAACCACTTGTACTTTTGTTAGTCAGATGGTTGGTATTTAGGTAGGTTTGTCTAGGCTAAAACAGTGTTGAGTTGAATGGGAATGGAGTAGTCCAATAAGATTGTGCTACAAAGCATATCTCACCTAGTCTCTAAGAAATGTGACTATATATGGATAGTACACACTCTAGTGCAAGTTTTTACATACTTTATTGTGTGGTACAATTGTGTGGAGCAGTTTCTATAGGCAATTACAGATTTGAAGTTAATGGGAATACATGGAGTTGGCCAATGAAATTGTGCCAAAAAACATAGCTACAGTATAACATTGTCCTAAATAAATTATATTATATATGGATAGTACCCGCATGTGCATGTCATCCGGCACATGTACTTTTTTTCAATGGAGCAATTTGTGTAAATCAAGTACTGAAATTATGGGTTTAAACGGATTAGAACCAGTGAAACCTTTTTTTTTATTTTTTACCCATTGCTTATTCTTTGTACATGCCTACCTTATCATAAAAAAACTGCTTTTGTTTGGATTTAATTATTAAGGGATTTATACACTATTCAATGCCTTGACATTTGCGCTATTATTTTGAAGGTGTTCTTATTATATCAAACGTGACGTCATCCATCGTGTTGCCAGCAGAACACTGCTTCTATCTGTTGTGTCTTGCCTGTGTGTATGCGTGCTTGTGATAGCGCCAGCCTCTTTCCACTGCAGGCTCCTGGCCGTATGCATTGCGTGTCTGGCGGATACTACTCCTGGCTTGTATCGATGATGGAGATAATGAGCTGGTGAGAGCCAGTACATGTATGACACACGCAGAGATGAGACTCTGGGCTATCGGATAGGCGTCCTGATTTGGTGATACTCCCTCAACGATGTCCAAGAGCCTGAAGAAGAAAAATCACTGGACCAACAAAGTCCACGAATCGGTTGTCACAAGGAGCAAAGAAGGGGAATTTGGCTTCGAGTTAAAGGGTGGCGCCGAGATTGGGCAGTTCCCCTACTTCGGTGAGGTTAAACAAGGTAAAGGGGCCATCCAAAGCGGTAAGCTGGCCCAGGATGAGTTGCTGTTGGAGGTCAATGACACGCCGGTGGCTGGGCTCACCACAAGGGATGTTTTGGCCATCATCAAACACTGCAAAGACCCGGTTCGCTTCAAGTGTGTGAAACAAGGTGAGGCATTCCAGACAGGGACCCAAAGGCGTAAAAGCGTAAACAATGAATGGCTAAGTGCGCGGTAGCCAAACATGGAGTTTGTGAACCTGCCTGTCTAATTGTAGTGTAGCCTATTTTACGTGTCGGTTTTCGGCCTAAAAGCTTATCGCAGTGTCATAATATTTTGGGTATGAGATGCATCGCATGTATCATAACGAAGGCGATGATGTTTACAACGCTGTAGAAACCAAACGGCTTATGGTTGACACGATGTAGCTGGTCTTGATCAATGACGTTTTGCGATCTACATCGTTGTTCTAGAACCACGGCCCTGATGATGTGTGTCTGTCCGCCCACTTTACTACAGTACGTTCCAACGGAGGAGGGGCACCGAAGGGAAGTGGTTGGGGGTACATTTTAATTATGTCGTAACATAGCCTTTTAAAGAGTATTTTTTCGTCCTCCAGTATGAGATGCTTTTATGGTTATTTCGTGGTTTTCTCTGCGATTGAGGTTAATTACTAATACCAGCCAAATGAGGGGCTTGCATATGCTGTGTAGACTGTTGGATGCTGCTGCAGTGTGTTTCTTATAATAAGCCTACCTACAGTAGACCAATACACTTCCCAATTAACCAAGTAAACAATCTAGAAAATGTAATTTCAGAAATGATTATTCAGAATGTATAAATAATTTGGAAATGTATAATTAAAGGACCCCCAATGTCACCAGCCTGGGTCAGATTAAGAAATAATAGGCAGGGGTTGACATGAACTTTTTTGTCCTTTGGACAAGTAAGCCTGGAATTTTTCTTCTCTGATAGCAAACACGACATGTCAGAATCAGAAGTTTCAAGTATTGTAATTTACATGCATGTCTTTAATTCTGGGAAACAAGCCATGTGTCATGTCAAAACCAGGGACTAGGGCAAAAAAGGTAGGGGAGACCAGGGGCAATTGTAAATGTTTTTACATTTTCCTTCATAATTCACAGACTACTTGAAATACACTGGTAATCTTTTTATACAATGAAAAAAATATATAAAATATATGTGCACTAATTAATAAAAAAATTGATATATTTTAACTAATAAGTACAGGACTATAATTTAATATTTAGTGCAAGAAGTCAGAGTGTTACAATTGCCCGCTTGGTGGGGGGCAGTTGTTACAGTGCTTGTGGGCAATTGTAACACTGAAAAAATAGGTCACATTAACCGACTGTATCTCAAACAAAAGCTCTTGTCAAAGTAATCACATTACCACTGTAGTATCTAATAATGTTTACATACAATTTTATTTTGTATAAGGTTCAAATTCTTTAAGATGTGAGTAGGGTTGGTCATCGAGAATCAGTTACATTAATGGTATTGGTTCCAAGTCAACCGAATCTACTGGTGTCAAAATGGACATTTAATGTCAGTTCCCATTTTTCGGTGCTTGACGCTGAATAAAACAATACACTGCCATGAAGAGGCCAGCATGGCCAAGTCTCCCCATGCATGTGATTTTACTCACTTAAACGTGCAATATGTAATTTTTGGCCACCAGGGGGCTCTCAATCAAAACAATAGCAAAAGATGTACTTGGATGACGTCGGGAGGTTGCGTGGGATCATGGGTTTTGTTATCGTCGTCAATGGCAACCTTCCAATCTAGCGTCTCCGGCAGAAAAAATGTTCACTGACAAAGGAATGTATTGTTAAAAATATTATAACTTTATTCACGTTATGTTTGGCGGTTCCCTGGAACTTAGAGCAACTATATTATATGATATTAAAATAGGCTACAAATTTATCTGGATTTGAAAGTTGGTGGAAACATTTAGGATAATGTAAGTACACAACTAAGAAATATATATAATATATGTATAGTGATGTTTTCTTTCAATGCAAAGTATGTATTTTGTTATTGTTTTGATTGATATTACATATTGTACCTTTAAAAATGCATCTTACTTGTCATCTGATGATACAAACATGCCCGGGAAAAACAAGTAGAATGTATGCTGCAATGTGTAAACAAGCAGTGTTTTCTCAGGACGTAGGACTGCGATATATAAACTAACTTAGCTATGATAAGTAAGCATTAACACACGACGGAATAACCGCACACCTCCTCGGCTTTCAGCCTCGTGGCTTTCTACACTGCTGAGGTGTGCGGTTGTTCCCTGGCAACGCACAGTCTGGAGTGTGTTAATGCGCTTATAAAACGGTTGCCAACATTTTATTTGTGAAAATTAATGTTTAAATTAGTATTTTTGCAAAAGAAAATGGTCACGAGGCGTGCGGTTATCGGGAAACATTAACGTACCCCCCACCACTCCTTTTACTGTTGCCATGTTGCTACGCCACAAATCAAGTATAGTTCCTATAAATCGGATCATTTAGATTGTTTATAACAAGGTCTGAACACTTATGTACAGTTTAATTTAAATGGCATTCGTTAGCCAGTTTGCTTTAGTGATGCATTTTTTATGCTATTCAAATGTTTTGGTGATACAGACCTTACAGTCAACATCAATCAGCCTGCTACAGCTACTCTACTGACGACACTATAGTTAACGCAGCCAAGCAAACATCTGTGCAGTTTTGCATTGCAAGCGCGTTTCTTTGAATTTTGTTTCTGGACATTTATATACAGGTCCTTCTCAAGGAATTAGCATATTGTGATAAAATTCATTATTTTCCACAACGTAATGATAAAAATTAAACTTTCATATATTTTAGATTCATTGCACACTAGCTGAAATATTTCAGGTCATTTATTGTTTTAATACTGATGATTTTGGCATATAGCTCATGAAATCCCAAACTTCCTATCTCAAAGAATTAGCATATCATGAAAAGGGTCTCTAAACGAGCTATTAACCTAATCATCTGAATCAACTAATTAACTCTAAACACCTGCAAAAGATTCCTGAGGCTTTTAAAAACTCCCAGCCTGTTTCATTACTCAAAACCGCAATCATGGGTAAGACTGCCGACCTGACTGCTGTCCAGAAGGC
>JACXGM010040410.1:0-10325 GCA_016801145.1 Umbra pygmaea
AGCACTGAGTGATTAGGCTACTTACATTACATACTAGAGCACTGAATGATTAGGCTAGTTACATTACATACTAAAGCACTGAGTGATTAGGCTACTTACATTACATATTAGAGCACTGAGTGATAAGGCTTCTTCTGACCAATGTGGTTAACAGGGAATTGTCAAAGGCTTCAAACATCATTTTAACCAATCAAATCTCCAAACCCGTTTTATAAATGTATTTAATAAATCTCTTTTTACAACAGCAGTTCTCACAAAGTGCTTGTAAAGGCACCGGCCTAAAATCACAAAGAGCAAACAAAAAAATATTGAAAGTGTATAGACATAATCCATTTTACATTTTTTTTGTGTGTTCACAAAGCTTATTTATTAATCCACGGTAGAAATAGTACAGTAGTAAGTATTAAAAATGTTCTTTAGACAGAACTTATTTAATTCACATTGTGGACACTGCATTAAGGACTTCATTACTGTAAACCCTTCTCCTCCAGGTAATTTCCTGGATGTTGAATAGTCAAAGAGTAATTTCTTCAGAAGAAATGTAAAATTATTCACAAAATTGACGTCAAGGTACATACAAGATCAAAGTGCATCACCCTCTGTGTAGATATGACCTCTCCTTTCTTTATGTACTTTAAAACTACATTGACATGGTGAAAGACAACCTGATGATGAGCTTCAAAATAATTTTTTTCACAGAAGACTACTTCAATCAGTGCAAGTGTTTGGAAGGAGATGTAGAGAGAGCCAATTTGTATATATTTGGGACACAACTCTCTATAGTCAAGGCTGAGTGGTTTTGAATAGACCAGTTTTCCAGCTAAACGAATCTTGAGGCAACACTTTCTCAAATCAAAGTAGCCTAAATGTTTGTGATTTGTTATTTTGCAAGTTTTCTGGCCTAAAATATGTTGAGTGCTATTATCAAGTTCTTTGTATCATTTGTTAAATAGAAATAGATATTGTGAAATTTCACAACTGTAATAATTGTCAGGGAGAGGAAGGAGTCAAAATGTAGGAAATAAACCAAACCAAGATATCTTTAATGTAACCACTCGCTCATAGCAGGAATCCTAACTTGACAGCACAACAGGCTTCGTTGAAGCGTAGGTATACTTTACAGGTCACACAGACCGCATAACTTTACAGTATAACAATGAACGACAAATTATAAGACAAACACAGGAACTAAATACACTTGTAGATGAATGATTGATACCTGGTGTGCATGATTGATGGGGAAAACGATCTATCGAGTGAATGCAAGTTATGGTATGAGGCCTGGAGAGACAGAAACAATAAGATGGAGTCAGTGGGGAGTGGAGCACTGACTAGGCTCTGCCACAAGAGGATACCATGACAACAACACTTGATCGAAATAAAAGGTTTGAATTGCACCTCGCACAAACTGTCTGCTATTCAGTTTTAAGACCTGTCACTCCCCTGTTAGATTGAGGATCGTCAGGATAGGTTGTTGTAAGAAGGGGGTGTGACTACAATATGCAATCCTGATTGGCTGGTAATCGGTCACATGAGTACCAAACCTCTGCAGTCTGTAACAATGAACAATGCATTGTGTAAAGTATATACTTTCTTTTAGAGTATCTCTAAATGAGCAAAGCCTAGAGATGCAACATTCAAACATAGTCCAACTTTAACATGTTTGATATTGTTCTTTGAATTCCATTCCAAATTGGGAACTTTTTTTAAGCTACATATCTAGTATATTTTCACCAAATACAAAGTCTTTAAAAATTATATAGTTTTTGAGAATAATATGACTGTCACTGCCCAAGTTATATTGATATATTTATTGAAAAAAGTGATTCCTTATTGTAGAATGACAGAATATAACATTTCTTTTAGGATAGTTACATTAGATTACTGAGAAGCCTCGTGGGTTGTCTGTTGTGAAGAAGATAGTTGTTTTAATAGACTAATTTAAAAAGTGTATGTTGAGGAGTCTTTGGTTCAAATTCTTTCAAAGACATTATGGAAAGATTGATTATTGATAATACAGTTTTTACTATTAGGTAATATTAGTCCTTGTACCTTCACGTTTTGTTGTGTGGATTCATGCAAGAACATTCCACACATTTCAGTGTTCTAAATTCACGTTTAAGATTAGGGTTAAGTTTAGGCATGAGGTTACTAACGGTTAAAGTTAGAATTATGGTTAGGCTTAACATTACAAAAAACAGACAGTCACCTGTCTATAGAAACACATGTGCATTGCGCTGGAACGGGGAACAAACACACTTAATGTTTACATCTGGAAACACGAGGATGAGACTCTGCAATTTATATGCCCCTCCACAGTCCTCGCCCTCCACCCTAGCAATGCAAAAATGTGCACTACTTCATGATTACGAACTTATTTTTAGATTTTCAGTTGAAGAACATTTTATTACTTTTAACTTAATTAACTTGATTGTTTACTGTACATTGTATTTTTTGTGATCTTCCCAGGTTGTTGCTGCAAATGAGAACTTGTTCTTACCTGGATAAATAAATAAATATATACTAATGGTGCTTCATATGTTCATATTTCACATAATTCGGTATAACAATTTAGTTCCATCCAAACATAGATGCCCTTCTCATATGTTCATATTTCACGTAATTGGGTTTTACTAAAAAGTTTCCTCCAAATGGAATTCATGGGATTTTGGGCTAAATCCAAGAGTTTTTACTCCATTTTGGGCCTCTTGGTGAAACCTCTTCTCTGATTGTATGTCACATGCATGGTGTGGTAATGTAGGGAGACCGAAGACAGTAGATGGTTGTTGCTTGTTTAATATGTAGACAATCCAGAAACATACAGATACATTCAGTTGCAGATGAACAGCTGAATCGAGTGCACAACGGATATACTTATGTAGCTTAACATGCTCTCACAGTGGCACAAACACTGACAGCTAACATACAGAGCGTTCTCATAAACTTCAAAATTTCAAACAACAGGTTCCTGGATAGCCTTCCAATACAGAGAAATAGATGTAAATGTAACGTAAATCAATGACCGACACCTCTCTCTAGTTTGGCCAGCGTATACTGTATATACAGGAAGCTTAACTAACTAATAGAACATGGCTGAACATAATCATTGATCAACAGATCTACAAGATACCAGCCTAACCTAATCTAATCCCTATCTTAGCAATAGCCAACCTAGAGAGTGTTGTTACATTCTTAAAGGGACATTCACAGAAACATAAACGAGCCAGCAGAAACACAAACTGCTAAGGTGAGTTGTACAAAACCTTTCTTTTTAGTAAACTCTGTGTACATAAACAATGTTTTCAATGCTTGAGTTCATGAGTACAACCCCTGGTGATACTTCGAGCAAAGTTTCATGTTGTGTCGAGCTTTCTTAATGTTTTAAAAATAGCAATTTTTATGCTATCATTTAGTGCCCCTATCACTCCCGTTCAAAAGGCGATTTGACCAAAACTAAAAATAATGAAAATCTTAAAAGTGGCGTTTAAATGAAAAGTTTGTCTCAAGTACATTCAAAAAAGACCTTAGGCTGCATTTTGGGGAGAGTTACGCTATAAGGCCTCCAGTGCCAGAAAGGCAAAGCAGCCCCAGAACCTTATGGAACCTCCACCATATTTTGCTGTAGGAAGGCTGACAATTTTCTTACAAGCTTAACTTCCTCACCTATAAATAAATAGCTGGTCTGACTTGCCAAAGAACTCTTTACTTACCTTAAAGCTCTTCTTGCTTTAGTTGGTTTGGTTAGTACGGCCTCTAGATTGCTCCAGGTTAGCGTTAAGCTCTATGGTGTATTTCCATAGTTCGCACCAAAGTTTGAAGAATTCTCTGATTCTTTTTTCAAGTTTAGGAGGTTCTTTACAGTTCCATGAGCAGCAAACTTCTTAATAACGTTGCAAATTGTTGAAACATGGATGCCAAGTTGTTTGGAGATGGCCTTTTACCCTTTAGCATTTCATCAGTTTGATGATAAAATGGTTCCTTAGAAAGCTATTTTGTTGTCACCATTGAAAAAAATGATCAGGGAAAAAACTTATTAAGCTTTGAAGATATAATTTACTGTTTAAGCCACGTGAGCATTGATAATTGATCACGTGAGTATAATTTCACAGAAATAACAATCTAGTTCTTCTATTCAAACTGATTTGACTTCCTCAAGACGGTTCCAATAATGGCATCATGGCAATGTTTCCATTTTTATACCTGTTCTTCCCATTTCTTTTTGAATTCCTATTATTTAATCCTGTGTGTTGTTGAAACAAAGTAGTGAGTGTACTTTATATAGACCAAAGCTGTTTCACTACACAACAATACAGGGATTCCAATAATATTGATCTGTTGAGCTGTATACAGTATATAATATATATGTTTTTATGGAACAATTCAAACTACTACAGGTTTTTCAATCAGAGTAGCTCTACTTTTTATAGCTGTGGTTTTTGCCAAACTTTTCTGGTACCTTTGGTGACACATCTGACTCCTTTCCTGCATGCCTGCTTTCTCTTTATCTAGTTGCTATACACCCTGCCTCAATGTCTTCTCTCGCTTCCTCTTCCACACTCCTGTTTTCATCTCTCTCCGCTGTCATCTGTAGTCTTTCTCTTCCGCGAGCGTCTAGATGAGCGGGTGTGTGTTTGACGCTGGAGAGAAGGGGAGCTGAAGGTTTAATGTCAGGCTGGGCCGTGATCTGCTCTCGGGAGTTGATTTGCTCCGGCTCAGTGCCCAAGAGGCAGATTAGCATTCCGTCGCTAACCCCAACACCCACATACTGTACCCATATGCACAGCACCGTGCACATGCCTTCATCACCCGCCCTCTTCTGTTCTCTTACTGAGTTGTTCCTACAGCCCACGCTAATAGCTATGCCAACAACTGACTAGCTATGCCACTTCCAGCTTACCTGGAGGAGATTTGCATAGTTCTTATAGATTCAGCAAAGTGCTTGCAAGTATCATGAGTAATTATTCTGTATAGGAAATGGACCAATTGTGTTCCCACTCTGTGCCTTTTTCAAAACTGTGACGATGCGGCACGTGTTCGGTTCCCCAGAGCCCGTTCTCTCAGAAGTTTACGTTTTGAGGCATTTTAAAGTCTTGCCAGTCTCATTGGCATTGAGACATTGTCATAACGTGCCTGAGGTTACGTGTCTGTTTCTTCATGCAAAAAAAACAGTGATAATGAGTGCCAGAGCCAGTGAAGGGACATTGATCGATCTGAAATAACTAGATTACCTTGTTTTGTGTTTGGAACTTCAGATAAGATATTCACTCCCCTTAAAACAGGATGTCTTATCCGCTTGCATGTCAAGATTAATTGGATTTGTTTGATAGTCAAAACTTGGGAGGGAAATAAATAAACTAAATAAATAACCTTACCCTTAATCTGATAGAAAAACACATTTCATTTTAGGAAATTCGCAAAATATAATGAATTATAACTGAGCTTATATTTCAAAACAGCCCATCATTAAGGCTGCAACAAATTTTGAAAATGAAGAACCCATTAACAGATCAGAGGTTTTAGACATGGGAACGGCATGGCTCTGTTTACATTAGCAATGAGAGTGTCCCGACAGATAGAGTTCAGGTGATATTCTTATGAAAATAAACAGAAATTGTATTTCAGTCATTTTCAATTGTTTATTAGATGGCATGAGAGGCAGTTATGATTTTTTTTATTAAGATAGCGTGTAGCCTAATGTAAATCAATATCCTTACAGAACAAGAACTAATTTCAACCAAATGCAATGTAAATTGAATATGTATGTAATAATGAGTCAAAATGTGTTTTTCTTCACAACATATAAATAAGCCAACTGGTTATAATGATGCATAACATTATAATAGGTTTCTTCTTCGGTGAGCCACAATGTCATGAACACAAGTTCATGAAAAAGTGAAAGAAAAATGTTCTGGTAGCTTGCGTGTTGGTATTGCTTATTTACAAAGGCCACAACCTACATGTTTTGCAATAAAGCATTTTTAAAAAGCAGTGATTTAAAATAAAAAAGTCCTAAGGACTCATCATCAGAGTTGAAAAGAGAAAATCTATTTCCAAGTATCTCTGAACCATACGTGAGGCCTTGACATTGCGAGAGGCACACGACAACTTTGTGGAATAATTATAATAGACGAATATGAATTTTCGAACACTAACCATAAGGCAAAGTGCTCGATCATCGCCGTTCGCCCCCCTAACCCTTCGCCTGGGCTCTAAATCACAGAGCAGCGTCATTTTATTCTTTCATACATCAAAATAAGAGAGGAGTATGTCTTTTGTCTGCAAGTGTATATTTACAAATGAGCAGTTTTAATTTAAAAGAATGACCCAATTCTTCTCCGGTGTCAAAGACATGATGACTAATGCTTTGCCTGGAGTCGCGCTGCAAGTGATTGGTTTTCTATTGCATCAAAATCATAGATTCATAGATCATGATAAAGTAGTGGGCCCAGGATAATACTTCATTAATGACTGGGCAAGGCCTCAGAATCAAATCGCCATTTAAAGAAACAGATTTGTTTTTCAAATAAAGCTTGATACGGCTGGAAATGTACATTGTTCTGAAGTATGACATATTTATGACACACGAATGCAAGGATAGATGATGTTGGTAGCGACCAAACTCTGATAAAAACAGTCCACTGTAACTATTTGCCTGCCAAGTAAGTGTTTATGATGGAACACTACACTGGTCTGAAAGGAAAAGCATCACGCATTCTTGCACAATTCAGAAAAAACTGTCCCTCTGTTATCAGAAACTTTGCAGTAGAGGGTTAAAATGAAAGACACAGTATGACTACTGTTAACGTTCGCTCTCTTGTAGCAGCAGTTGCCTTGACGCAGGATTCAACGATTGTCACACAGAACAAACTGTTGCATTCCAAAGATGCAGGTGTACACTAATTTCACCACGACATTCAAGTTTCAAGTGCAAAGTGTATATATTTCAAATTTTCTATATAATTACTGCTATTAACACCTCACCGTCCTCCGGATTGTGTCTTTCATTCTGTCTGCGGCTGGGCTGGGTGAGTGTGTGGCAGGCGTTTGCCCTATCTCACAAATTCACTACTGAATTTGACCTTTATCAACATATGAAATGGATTTGATGTTGATAGACATTGGTAAATCACATATACAGGTGAAGTATTAACAATAAACCTGAAAATGAAAGTAAACTGGTAGAGCAGCAACAGTTTAACTACAACAAAACCAAAGTTTGGTGATGTATTCCTGACCCACAATCCTCTCTGTGTCCATGCCGAAACACATGAACAAATCAATTTCATTAAGAATTAATGTGATGCATGTCCAGCGGTAGAAAACAGTAAACACCGGATGAAAGGAGAATGTGAAGTAAGTTGTCTTTAACTTGAAAATGTGTGCTGCTTCCATAGCTGCAGGAAGACGTTTGGATCAGGGTGTGGTGATTGCTGAGAATCAGCGGGGGCTGAGGACCCCGCAGGGGTGAATGCAGCCCCCCAGCTATGGCTGCTTGGCAATTTTAAGGTACTTTACTTCCTGGTTATGTAATCACTGCAGTAATACCCACATTTCCTGGCCCTGTTTACAATTCCTCCATGCATACTGAGCAAAATATTTTGAAAGACGTCTTTTCAACCACAAAGACATCTTTTCAACGTCTTTTCAACCTCAATTGCTTTGAGGGTGGTCCTTACAAATCAGGGGCCCTCAGTTTGAAAAGCACATTTTTATATATGCAGATAAATCAAGGTGCCCTCTCCAATGAAATCAATAGAGGCCGTCATTTTTACCTAATCCTGCATTTAAGCAGTCGGGGAGATTCAACAAAGGATAGTGTGGAGACATGATGACTGAGTGTGGCCTATTAAAAAAACAACAGTACTTTTCCTTACCGAGATACTTGGTCCCCACCGAGATAGTAAAACGTTAAACATGCACATACAGTCTAGCACACAGGCACGACTCCACAATTCAATTATTAGGTATGTTGCAAATGCCGAAGGGGAAATTATGCGACTGATCTAAACCACAGCTACATGCACAGCAACCTTGCCTTTATTTAGACCGGTTGCTGCTGCTTCTTTCCCGGTTCAGACACAAGGTCGCTGGTTGCATCAGGTATGGAGAGCGCACGCCAGCGAGGGAGCCTATCAGTCATCAGCCTTAATGAATAAGGGGTCAGGCTCTCATTCTGGAGTAAAAATAGATGACAGGGGAGTCAAAGCGTAAGCTTTCAGGGACTTGGCAACGGGGTACCACCGGATTATCAGTCCAACTACTGGGCTGTCTCCAAGCAAAATGTCCCCCAGCAACACCTGTTTAATGAGAAGGTGAAAAGAAAAGGCATAGCTAAATATAGAGATGGACTAAAAGTAGAAATGTACTCAAAATTAAATGAAATGTTCTTCCTCAAATTATTTTACTTCAGTTTTGTTGTCCACTGTTTAATCTACAAAAATATGCTACTAGTCGGGGCAGTGGCCAAGCATTGGTTAGCTCTGGTCCAGATTGGATGGACATAATCAGTGAGTGTCCAGGATAAGAGTGCTCTCAGCCTGTAAAAGCCAACATTTTGGTCCCTTGAACATGCCGCAGTAGTCATGCCGCTATTACCTCAACAGCTAGTGAGACACTCAGACCGGTGTACTGGGCGGTTCATATCTGTGCCATTTCAAAACGATTGTCTCATTAGTATGCGCCCGTGAGTGTGCATACAAGTGGGTATGCAATTTATCGCGAGTGTGCGGACACGTGCGTTCGTGTACGTGTGTGAATGTACTGGGGCAAGGGTAAAATCCGGTCACGCCAGGAATGGAATTCGCTGGTTAAGAAGAAGCCACGAGAGAAGAAAGATCTGAAAGTACATTAAAATGCTGTCACTGTTAATGATCAAACAGACGATGAGATTTGGTTTGCGATTAACACTAACAAAACTCATGTCCTTTGCCCCACAGGAAATACAAAATATAACTGCTTCACAGTACACCACAGAAGTCACAAGGGGCATTTCTTTCTCTGAATCAATCCCAAAAGTTGAGGGTGTAGTAATCAAGCACACTCAATGTCTCAATTAGCAAGATACAATTAGGGCAAGAATTGACAGCTACTGTACCTGCCTTTAGATAACTGCACTTTGTGTTAATTATGTCCACTTTTACACACTATAACTGTTTAAAAGCAAGAAAACAGAGTCCCTTGTTTCTTGCGGCAGGAACAGATGGCAGAACCCCTTACAGAGTGGATTTAGGGTTTGCTCTAGCATACCGACCAGCCTGGCATAACCACACATGATCCCAGTGCAATTAAGTATACCTGACCCCTCACAGCCCCCTTTACCAGTGGGGCGTTTCCGCCGTATTTCCTTATGCAGATGCTAGTGCTGGCTCATCCAATGGGAAGCCCCTTTCGCTCAAAAGTCAAGCCGTTCACATATGGCTGCTCCGGATAAAGCACTGTTTATATACTCTCACATCCTTGTTCATGAAATTACCTAAACCGCTGCTGGTTTTCTGATGGGAGATCTAGAGGTATTTAACCATCTGTATGATCAACAAGGATGTGGAGTGTATATACAGGTCCTTCTCAAGAAATTAGCATATTGTGATAAAGTTCATTATTTTCCATAATGTAATGATAAAATTTAATATATATTTTAGATTCATTGCACACCATCTGAAATATTTCAGGTCATTTATTGTTTTAATACTGATGATTTTGGCATACAGCTCATGAAAACCCAAAATTCCTATCTCAAAGAATTAGCATATCATGAAAAGGGTCTCTAAACGAGCTATTAACCTAATCATCTAATTCAAATAATTAACTCTAAACACCTGCAAAAGATTCCTGAGGCTTTTAAAAACTCCCAGCCTGTTACATTACTCAAAACCGCAATCATGGGTAAGACTGCCGACCTGACTGCTGTCCAGAAGGCCATCATTGACACTCTCAAGCAAGAGGGAAATTTCTGAACAAATAGGCTGTTCCCAGAGTGCTGTATCAAGGCACCTCAGTGGGAAGTCTGTGGGAAGAAAAAAGTGTGGCAAAAAACGCTGCACAACGACAAGATGTTACCGGACCCTGAGGAAGATAGTGGAGAAGGACCGATTCCAGACCTTTGGATGACCTGCGGAAGCAGTGGACGGAGTCTGGAGTACAAACATCCAGAGCCACCGTGCACAGGCGTGTGCAGGAAATGGGCTACAGGTGCCGCATTCCCCAGGTCAAGCCACTTTTGAACCAGAAACAGCGGCAGAAGCGCCTGACCTGGGCTACAGAGAAGCAGCACAACAAAACAACAACAAATTTTGCATGTCATTCAGAAATCAAGGTGCCAGAGTCTG
>JACXGM010040411.1:0-10325 GCA_016801145.1 Umbra pygmaea
ATCATAATGAGACACCACCCAGATACCGCCCAAAGGTCAAAGGCTCCTCCCTCACTCCCCCCTCTTGTCTAAAATCGTCACATCCGCAACCAAGATGTCTGCGCCCGTAACGGCAAATTCTGTGACTCAAATCAGATATTAACAAACCAATGGGTGACGTCACACATAGCGCCATCCAGTAATTATACAATCTATGATGACAAGCTGCGCACATGGTTCACCCAACCACCTCGCCCCAGCCACTGATAATTTTCGCAATGTTCACCCAAAACGGAGGACTTTAGTCGGATCATGCACAGGATGATTACATTCACCGACTATACTTCTGCGATTGAATTTACAGGTGCCTTTAAATATGTAGAATATAGGCCTACGTGTATCACAATAATTTAAACAATATTTTCATGGAATTCAAAGGATTTAGAAGTAGTAAATATAATGACTGTATTTAAGATAATTTTATACGTACATTTACATTTAATATTAATAATTTTTCCATAATCAACGAACACGATAGGGATAAATTCTAACAAAAAGCCTCTGATTGGCTGCTCCATTAAGGTTTGAAAAGACGCAGTCAAATCTGATTTGTTTTTTGACCTTGTTTAATTCCTAAAAAGATTGGAAGGAAAGTATTAAAAACTGTTTTATCTAAATCACCTAGCTATATTTGGCCAATGTCCACAGTAGCCTATAATAACTGAATAAAGGTGTCGGTGCTCAATACATTTATTTTCGACCCACATAAACTGTTCTTTCGATTAAATTATCACATTCTTTTTAGTCCTGCGCTAATGCATACAACAATTTAATTGGTTAAAACAGAAAAGCATTAAAATATTATTGGTCAAAAAGACGACATCGGTATTGCCAAACACAGAGGGAGAATGAACCGCATATGACAAACATAGATTTTATTCTGAGATAAGCTAAAATTAAAACAGGGTAGGGACAAATATGACAAGCAAACATTTTAATTTGAGACTTAAATGGCAAAATTGAACACTAGCCCGACGTTAGTTCTTACTGGCCCCGGGCCATCGTGCCGTACCCTGCCCCCCCATCACCCCCCGATAAAAGATGTTCCCGCGGCTATGCCAGCAAATCGTCTTGACCATGTCTACATGCCTAAATGCATTGAATTGCTGCCAAGTGATTGGCTGATCAGATATTTGTGTTAATGAGCAGTTGAACACTAATGAAGTTGCCGGTGAGTGTGTGTAAAAATTCATATTTGAAGAGTTTGTTTCAATAACTGCTGTACAACATCAGTTTTTGCTGTACAGTCCAATATGGATGCCATATATGCCAATATAATCCTTAATGTGGCTATATTGAAAGTCCATTAAATAATGTTTTATAGCAGCTATTGAAATAAACTCTTCAAATTATGAGAATTGGGGCTGATAACACAAAATACGTAATTTTATGGCATGTAACTAATTAACACATTTTCGTAATGTTTTTTATTTCCTCAAGTTAAACGCAGGTCTTGCTGTTGCTAAGTAACGGCATCAGTTGTCACAACGTTTACTGGAATGACTGGATGTATGCTAGCTTGCTAGAATAACAAACTGTTAGTTTTAACATTAACTCAGTTGTGTGATGTTAGTTTATTTGAAACAGAAACAATAACTAATTAAGAAATGGTAAGGTGAGAGTAATGTAGGTTAATTTCGTCTGCACAGTGTTAGCTGACGTTGATACTCGATAGTTTTGGTAGCTAGCTACTAACTTAATAGCTACTAAAACGTTTCTTCCACAATTGCATTGAACATCGTTTAACTTACCTTTTACTTCTTTGCATGTTCTACCTTTCAGATGTCTAACTGTAGCCTCCCGTATAGGGGTTTTTAATACAGTACCCATGAAGATCATAAAGAAAAGTAAAAAAACGTCAATCATACTTACCTAATGGATTCGGACACCACCATAGATCATGGGTCTGAGATTTACCCTAACGATGATGACACAAAGAGTGAACCAGATTTAGACACACAGATTGGCATAGAAAAGTGTAAAGGTCCACAGTCTGATGTATATCAAGAGGACTTGTTCCAAACTACTTCTCATATCAAGCCAAAAACTGATGGAGATCTCCACATTCACTGTGTGTTGTAAGTATTTCATCTTAGATCACCCCACGATGATCTGTGTTTGTTTCTATGCAAAAATTTAAATGTAAACACAGAACATAGAGGTGTGTCATTACTACTGTTTTCCAATGTAATTAGAATATAGTCAATATACCATGGCTAAGACCAGTTATTGCACAACAAAATGCAGATTTCCTGGAAATAGATCTTAGCCATGATATATTGTCAATATGACACAAACACCAGAGATGCGTTATTGTAGTTAGGGCAGTAAAACCTGATGTGATATAAAATCCATGGTACTATTCAATTATAAACCGGCTGATTTAAAGCCTGAATGCTGATTGGTAGATAGTCACAGTAAATCAGACTGTATAACATGAGTACATCACTTTTTGTTGCTGTAATTGCATAGGTTTATAAGAGCAGTAAGGCATCTCTAGGGGGTTTGTAATATATTGTCAATGAACCATGGTTAAGCGCTGTATCCAGGCACTCTGCGATGCATCGTACATAAGAACATCTCTTAGCTGTGGCATATTGGCCATATACAACACCCCTAGTGCCTTATTCCAAACATATTGCATGGCTATCAGCATTCAGAATGTATATAGTCAATATACACTCACCGGCCACTTCATTAGGTACACCTGTTCACATTAATGCAAATTTCTAATCAGCAAATCACATGGCAGCAAGTCAATGCATTTATGCATCTAGACACAGTGAAGATGATCGGCTAAAGTTCAAACGGTCAGTGACCTTCAGCACTGACTGGATTGGTTTTCAACCGAGTGTGAAGCGGCTGGGATGAGGAATAGCACTGCGAAACTGGTGGAGTGCATAATGAGTCCTTATCCCAAGTGAAGTAATTACCTCAGGGTCTTGTTCGCAAGTGAGGGCACAATGTAGAGTGAGATTGACTAGAGAATCAGGGCAGCGGGGGCGGTGTTACATTCACTTTACCGCACCATTGTGACGATTAGAAAGCCAGAAGGCAAAGGATAAGTTGTTGAAGATGAAATGAGAGATGGTCTGATTAGTCTTGATTTCTGCTGCAACTTTCAGATGGTAGGGTCAGAATTTGGGGTAAACATGAAAGCATGGGTCAATTCTGTCTTGTATCAAATGTTCAGGCTGGTAGTGTAATGCTGTGGGGGATATTTTCTTGGAACACTTTGGGTCCCTTAGTACCAATTGAGTATCATTTAAATGCCACAGCCTACCTGAGTATTGTTGCTGACCATGTCCATCCCTTTATAACCACAGTGTACTTATCTTCTAGTGGCTACTTCCAGCAGGATAACTTGACATGTCACAAAGCTCACATCACCCCAAACTGGTTTCTTGAACTTGAAAGTTAGTTCACTGTACTCAAATGGTCTCCACAGTCACCAGGCTCTCAATCCAATCCGGGACCTTGGGGATGTGGTGGAATGGGAGATTCAGTCGTCATGGATGTGCAGCCATCAAATCTGCAGCAACTGCGTGATACAATAATGTCAACATGGACCAAAATCTCAGAGGGATTTTTCCAGCACCTTGTTTTTTTAACAATGCATTTATTAAGATTTTCAAGTTATTAAGAACAGCCATAATAGAATTGAGGATATTATATGTGCCTTAACCCCCACCTAATGCATTAATGTCAGTACGGATCAAAATCTCAGAGGTATGTTTCCAACACCTTGTTGAATCTTTACAGGGAAGAATGAAGGCATTTCTGAATGCAAAGGTGGGTCCAACCCAGAACTAGCAAGGTGTACCCTATGAAGTGGCCAGTATGTGTTCATATCTAAACTGCCCCTTGATCACCAAATAGTATCAATTCGTGGGCACTGTTTACATGTACAGTCTATATATTTGATCTTTGGTCTATTTTGTAACTTTTCATTGACATAGATATGCATTTCTTTTTTAATCTTTTCATTATTGCTGGAGCCATGGCACAACATTTTCACTGTACATTTTTTCGTTACTATCAACAAACTTGAAGCTTGAATATGTACTTTCTGAAATGACATTACTGTATATGCCAAATGTTCACGTTCATCTCTGTCTGCCTCGCAGAGATTGTAGGAGTGAGGTGATGTCATGCCAGTTCAACAATGAAGGAACTCTGTTGGCTGTTGGCCTAAATAACGGGGCCATCAAGGTAAAAGACTGGAACACATTCGATTGGGCTGACTGTAGTTACATTTTTGCCAAATGAAAATAATTGCTCATTGTTGAACAAGAGTAGTATCTCCCCATTTTTGTTTTCACATCATGCTGATATCTGTCCAAGAAATTAACATGAATGACAAAGTTAAATGATAGCTAAAACATCTTCATTAACTTTCACTATATCAATCCATTTCAGCTCTACCGTGTGGAGAATGGACTTTTTGTACAGACACTAAGAGACAGCAGCTGCAGTTTGACTTCTCTACCAGTCACAGCACTGCGATTCACCCTGAGCACACAGTCACACTGCCACCTGCTGGCCACCTGTGAGTACTACATCTTAATTCCATAGATGGAATGAATCCTCCATAATTCAATAGAATCACTGCCCTCATTACATTTCATATGGACCTGTTAACCTGTTAAGGTTCAGTATCCCGAACGCGGGAGATTCCCCCCCCCCAAAAAAACTAGACTACAATCACAGTAAATTTTTAGGTTATGTATATGTATACACATGTTATATATCTACTGAAAGCTTAGACACTCAGGAATGTAGCAAATGTCTCCATTTTACAGTAGCTATAAAAAAAATAATTTCACCTCATAATGTGAGCTACGTGCCTTGTACACCTGCGCCTCAAATAAAATGGAATGTCGACTAGAAACATGGCTAACAACCTAATTTCTTAGGTTATATATACATGTCTTATATGTCCTTAAAGCTTAGAATCTTATGTTTAGTGTATCTATAAAATTCACAATGTTACAACTACTTAATGTCAGCTACGCGTCTTGAAAACAATGTTTTTTTAGCTTCATAGAAAATACAAAGAGTAATATAATCAAAGCTCACAAATGTCATATTTAAGTTATATATACATGTCTCACATGTCCTTAAAGCACATGTCCTTAGAATTATTTTGGGGTTTTAGCAAATATCTTGGTTTTACAATAGCTATGACAGTGAGATAATTATTTATTAGCTTGTTCACTCAGCTACCCTGTTTTTGTACCTCAAATGAAATCAAATGTCGATAAGAAACATGGCGAACACTCTAATTTTTTAGGTTATGTATAAATATCTTATATGTCCTTAAAGCTTAGGATCTTGGGGTTCTCTCAGAAATCTCGGTTTTTGTAGCTGTAATATTCACAATGTTACGACTCAGAGTGTCAACAAAGCATATTGTAAACAATAATGATTTTTTTTCACCTCATAATGTGAGCTACGTGCCTTGTACACCTGCGCCTCAAATAAAATGCAATGTAGACTAGAAACACATCTAACACCCTCATGTTTTAGGTATTATATAAATGTCTTATATGTCATTAAAGCCTAGAATCTTGGGGTTCTAGCAAATATCTTGGTTTTATTATAGCTATAAAATTCACAACGTTAAGACTACTAAATGTCAGCTACACGTCTTGAAAACAATTACATTTTACTTAGGAAATATTGGATATAGGGGTGGGTATTGGCAAGTACCTCGCGATACAATATATATCACGATACACATGTTACGATTCAATACATCACGATTTATTGCAATATCACAACTGAATCCTGATACTTACTGAAGTGATATAGAAACGCAAATAATATCAATTTATATACTTCAAAAGGGCAATCTTTTGTTAAATGGGGTTACTTAAAAATTGTCTTTTGAATTATACAGTCTAATAATATTACCCCTAATAAGAAATTTAACTTAAATTTGAAAAACATATACATTTAAGGATTCACCTTCAGAATAGTTTAACCAGTGTGATCGACTTAGCAGCAGGATTTCAACAGCAGTGTTAGGTAAGGTATATTGAGAGCATATTTTTAACACCTAAAGGGCTTAAAGTGATTTAATGTAGGCCTACCTAAACAACGATCAATAATAACCACATTTTTCTTTCATATTCGTCCCCATAACCACTGAAAAATAAAAAAACAAGTTATGGGGAGAAATATGAAAGAGAAATGTGGTTATTATTGATTGTTGTTTAGGTACATTAAATCACAATCACGTTAAGCCTTTTCCTTACAATATGCTCTAATGGAGCAGAAAGACTTAACGAATTTGGGTTAGTTGTTTTTATAGTTTTCAGTGGTTATGATGAGAAATATGAGAGAGAAATTTGGTTAATATTGATTGTTGTATAGGTACATTACATCCGTTAAGCCTTTTCCTCGCCATTGGAGTCAATAAAGAAGAAAACTTTAACGTAAGATTACTTCTGTAATCATTGGATTTTGGTTTAGTTATTTTGACAGGCTTAATTGTTCATGACAAGATATGGCCATGAGAAATTTGGTGAAGATTGATACTTGTTTAGGTACATTAAACCACGTTAAGCTTTTTCACGTTAAGCATTTTATTATGTCCCTACCAAAAGTAACCGTGCAACCGCTCGAGTCTATGTAATCAAGCGGAATTGCCGAGACCACGCACCAGGCTACTGAACGAGACCGAAAGTAACCGTGCAACCACTCGAGTCTAATGTAATCAAGCGGAAGTGCCATGAACACAATCATCTATGCACTAGATCGATGGGGAAGTACATCACATACAAATAGCTACACGTCATGGTAGTTATATTAAGTTAATGTTGCAGGCTGCATGGTAGAGGCTGTCACAAGGAGAGGCTACTGAACGAGACCGTAACCGAGGGTACTGCTTGAGTCTAATGTAGCGTTACTCAAACTATGGGGCGCGCCCCATTGGTGGGGAATAGAGACATGCCAAGTGGGGCGCGACAATCGGGAGGAAATTCTGTCATTTTTGTGCCCATCTCAATTAATTCCTTTATTTATTGACCATACACTCAAAATAAAACGACACATTTAGGCCTAAATGTAAGCCTTAAAACAGAATTTGAATTATAACTAATATGAAAACTTGTACAAAACAGTAACAATGTGCTCAAAAGTCGGAAAATTCACGTTCATTTTTTACGTGTCAGTGTCGTTGCCATGACGCGTTGCTATGGGTGGCTCATTCTGACACTGCCGCCTGTTGTAATTATTCTGCTCATTGTAAAAATGAAATACAAAACGTTTATATCAGTAATTCCATATACTGTGCCGAAACTGTCTGCTTACAACAGCGGTCGGGAACCTCTAGGCTCGTGAACATAGCTGTACAAAATGCTTTCGAGCCATATGGGCATTCTGTGGCTGGCTCGATGGCAGGATAAAATAAGCCAAGCACAATTTTTAAACCTTTTCCATAATATACAAAGCTATTATGCGAATGTAGGCTGGCAATGGAGGCAGTGTCTCCTCAAAACAACTGGATGAGACAATAATAGATTTTTCAAAAATAAAACAAAGCAAATATTGAAAAATGTGACATTACAAAGTGTAAAAATTACTTGTTTTTATAAAGTAACACGTGTCCAACAGCGATTTGCGCAGGTGAAGTTATGTGAGAGGAGGCAATGCTTCCATCGTGCTATGATTGGTTATGATCGGATATGATTGGTTAATACACGATAATCCTCTGCAGAAGCGGAGCAATTAATTGAGATGACGAGCGACTCCACTCGCTGAGGTTTCCGGGTCAGACCTTGAGATTCTGGCTTGGAGAGAGGAATCTGACCATTCTTTTTCCTTTTGCTACATCTTATGTCTGTGAGATGGGATTTTCTGCTGTTGCTTCCCTGAAAACTAAATACAGATCTCATCTCATCATTGAGCATGATTTGACAGTGGCAGTATCAAGCCTACAACCTCGTTTTGAAAAATAAAGTACTGCAAAACAGGCTCATTGCAGCCACAAAAATATTTAACAAGGTTATTCATTTTTTGTCAATTTAGTTTGTTTTTCTTGCATGCAGTTTGCAAAGTGACAAAATAAAGGAAAAGCAGAACTAGTCCACAATTTAATTTTTTCAGTTTCTAAATTTGATGTTATCAAAGGCAAAATGCAAACACTGCATTATTATTATAATTAGCCTATGTATTTATAAACATATTCTTATTTCATGCAAAGTGATAATATAATATACCTTTTATTTTCTCTATTTCAAAGTTAAAGGTGTTATGTGAGGTTATGTTTTTAAAATATGATGTTAATAAAATTAATTATAACAGTAACATTTAAAGCTTAGTTTTTAACCATTTTGTTGGGGCGAATGCGGACAGGTGGGGCTCAGATCCCTTTCCTACCTCCAATGTGGGGAATGGCAGAAAAAGTTTGAGAAACACTGGTCTAATGTAATCAAATGGGTGTCTCCTCCCCCCGTGGGCACGCGAACCGGTGACAAAATCTATTAACTCGGTAGGCCAACCAACAACCGTCCGGTTGACTCCGACTTGCGTAAGAGTCAGTTGTCCCATCACCAGTTGGCTGATTTCTAAAAACCAGAGTTCTTTGGTAAGGGTGGGGATAGCGGCAGGTGTCACCCACTGCTTAGTGCTTACTGACACCTACAGGACTGTGCTTAATACTGCACTCACGTTACTTCTTTCTCTCACATGTTACCGGCATTAAATAAAATGAGCAAACATCGATTCTAGAGCCCAGAGTATCGATACAAAATCGTGAAGAATAGAATCGCGATTCATCATTAAATCATTGTATCAGCACAGCCCTAATTGGATACCACATTGAGAAAATAACATATTGTACAAAAATATAGTACTTACAGTCATAAATATTTCTTTTTGGTCATCAAAGGGTCCCAGTAATTACATAAAGCATAGTTTTCCCAGGTAAAATACATTTTGTTATGTGAAAATTGCAATTTCTTGACCGGACCGTTACCGAATGTATCCGTAAATAAAGTAACTTTGTGTATTTGAACCGCGGGCCTGCACTTCTGAACAAAAGACGGATGTGAAAAGTGTCAAACAACGGTCAGCAATTTCGGCATATACGTAATCCATATGAAACAGAGATCTTAAAATGTGCAAGATTTACAATTTTAACTGAAGATTAATTAACAGAGATTTACGAAAGAGATTTGTTGTTTGTCTCACGACCCGGATGTAAACATCATCACGGTGCATTTTTTATAAAAATATACTTTTACAAATAATGCTACAGCTCATTGGCTGTTCACTCAATCATTCAAATATTTTAGACATATGTTCATCCCCTAAGCAACATGATTTGAAGTGTTTCCAGCACCCTTTCTCAAAATATGGCTTTGTAGGGTTCTTTCAAAAAGGATATAGAACAATAAAAACAGAAAATAATTATACATTTTCTTTATTTCCTCTCGTGCCATATTCACTGTGTATATTTATTTGAAAGGAATTTTACATATCCAAAAAAAGTATTTCCTTTTTTCCCATGGCTGTCTTCACATTGCCCTGCCAGTAATGCACATTTCCCACTAGATGGCAACCTACACCCATAACATCTTCCCTTGCACTTTGTGCAAACACAGAAATTGCACAAAGTGAACTCAGTAACACGTATCTACATGACAAGCTTAGGTCCCCACAAATACCTTTTATAACATAACATAGAAATTGCTCAAACAAATTAAACTTCGTAATACAATAACAACATAGATAGCCTAGGTCCCACCAAATGTACTGTTGTTTTGTCTCTCATTCTGTCCTTAGAGTTTTTATTTTTCAACAAAATTAAAATAAGTTAAAAAAAATTAAAGTCACTCAGATTAAGCCTTTTAGGCGGCTTGGAAAGCCATCCACAGTGTGAGAATACAGGGGATTTTCTGCGACTGGAGAAACACACACAGGTGTATCCCCTGAAAGTTTAGAGGGACGGCCGGGTCTTGGTAGATTTGCAGTGGTCTGATAGTCCTTCCATTTCAATATTATCGCTTGCACAGTGCTCCTTGGGATGTTTAAAGCTTGGGAAATCTTTCTGTATCCAAATCCAGCTTTAAACTTCTCCACAACAGTATCTCGGACCTGCCTGGTGTGTTCCTTGTTCTTCATGATGCTCTCTGTGCTTCCAACGGACCTCTGAGACTATCACAGAGCAGGTGCATTTATACGGAGACTTGATTACACACAGGTGGATTCTATTTATCATCATTAGTCATTTAGGTCAACATTGGATCATTCAGAGATCCTCACTGAACTTCTGGAGA
>JACXGM010040412.1:0-10324 GCA_016801145.1 Umbra pygmaea
ACAATTCACTGAACAAGGTGGTTATACCACGGCTAGTCACACTATAGAATTTGCGTACACAAAGTCAGACCAGACGTGAGATTTCATCGCAGCCTACGATCACGTTCAAATTGATAAATCCCTTGCTTTGCGTAAGAATCGCCGTACGCCCGTCGTACGCCTGTTTTAGGTCGTACGCACGTTTCATAAATGAGGGCCATTATGTCTAACAAACATAAATTCAAACACACATAATGTCACACACATTATATCTAACAAACAGGCCACTAGACTGCTTCTGTATCAGTCTGCACTTGAAATACCACAAGGTCCAGAATTCAAAGCAAACTTAGTGCTCGCCCGCTAGCAAATAGCTTTCAGTGAAGTAATCTATGCCCATAGCCTAGTTAACTATTCACCATACCAATGAACGTGTATAACTGGTCACAAAAACATCCGGTAGCAATATGACCGATTTTACTTCAGTAAGTACAGATTGAACAACAATCTGTTACTAATAATTTTCTTCAGAAGACGCCAGCCCACCCTCAAATTCCAGCGAAGGAGGGGGGGTCTCCCGCACCCTGGCCTCATGAAGAGGGGATCTGCAACCACTGGCCTGAGGAGAGAGACATGGAACAAGGGATTAATTCATTAATTAACAGGGAGTTGTAAATATTAAGTCACCTCATTCACCCTCCTCAGGACAAATTGTAGACACAGCTTTAGGTGGGGCAGGGCAGGCAAAGGGACAGGTTCTGGGTTGAGAGTCACAGTAGGTCACCTGGAACAAAGACCTGCACCTCCTTGCGACGGCAGTCAGCCTGGACCTTCTGACGGTGCACAGTGCACTAAAGGCAGACGTGTGGTGTGTTCCGCAAGTCCTCAGCACGCCTGAACCAGTCATCCATTTCAGGGGCCTTAGTATGAGTTGGATGCCAAGGGGCCAGGGCAGGGTGAAAACCTAACACACACTAAAAAGTAGTGAGGTTAGTGTTGGAGGGAGTTTGGAGCATACTTTGCCCAGGATGGGAAAGCAGACCACTCTCCTGGCCGGTCCTGGCAGTATGACCGCAGGAACCTACCTAACTCTTGGTTTATATGCTCCACCTGCCCGCTGGATTCAGGATGGGGCCCGGAGGTCAAACTGACCTCGACCCCCAACCGTTCCATGAACGCCTTCCAGATTCTGGAGCTAAGCTGGGGACCCTGGTCAGACACTATGGGCCCTATTTTGTACCTGGCGCAAAGCAGCGCAAAGGCCCAATGCGCACACACTATGCTGGTTACACACACACAGGGAAGCACAGCAGCATACCAACATGCAAAAGAGTGAAGATATAAATATTACAGTGCAAATCCACCATCATAATAGGAATGCGTCTGGCTCTTAAAGGGAATGGGAGATGACACTCTGATTGGTTTACTGCATGTTACGCCCCAAAACACACCTCTGAATTAATGAAGACACTTAGTACAACCCTTCTGAACCATCCGCCCGACACATGGACCCTTTTTTCCGCCGTCAAACTAGAAAAAGTGGGTTTGGAAACTTGCGTTTGGGCTTTGCGCTGCGTTGCGCTGGGTGCAAGATAGGGCACCAGGTTTTTGTTGGTAAATGGCCCGATCACTTTCCGATGCCTCAAGATAGAACTACGCCAAGAATTATCCTGAACACACCTCCCTGTTAGACCAGCATGCCTATGGGCGCAAAGATGGGCGCAGGTGCATTTGCTATTTAACCGATGCCGGCGCTGGACGGAAAATTGACAACTCCGTCGGTCTTAAACTAGCGAAGACACTTGCGTTCAGACTTTGCGCTGCATTGCGCTGGGTGCAAGATAGGGCCCAAAGTCACATACACAATTAGTCACACACACAGTCACAGACACAAAGTCACAGACACACGTAAAGTCAACTACACAACTTTTCTGACCTAGCTTGTCCTCCTGCTTCCCAATAACACTCATCTCTCAGTGGGGATTGAAACTGCAAGCGTCGTGGTGTTTTGTCAGACCTGTAACTTACAGCAGGATCTCTCCTATGTAGTCAACAGCTTCCTCCTCAGTCAACTCGAAATGGAAAACATGCTGTAAATACTTTCCTTTCAGACTAAGCCTAAGCAACTCAAATTTCTCCTTGGCATAAATAATATGATAGACTTTTTGTTATATGTGAATGAGCGCCCATAGTCCCCTTGGCAATGAAGCCGATGCTTTTGTTTTCAGCAAATTACCTAGGAATTATTTTTACCATGGTATCCATGATGACTACAGACAACTAAGCTAGCTACAAAACTAAGAGACTCAATTTGACCATAGGTTGTAGGCACAACAGGTTTTATAGACCATTTCAGATTGAAACGTTGTATCCTGAATGTGAGCCCTGCCAACAACACGGAGCATTGATTTAAACAGGTGCATTACCGGTAACGAGTGAGCGGAGCGTATCCGATGCATACTATAGATACTAGTCACAGTAATAATCATGGTTATGTCAATTAGTTAAAATCAATTGGTTAAAATAAACCAAAGCCTGGCTCACCGCGGGCCAAACGTCGCTCTGCCTGGACTCAGGAAGTGCTTATGCATGGCATTCTGTTTAGATGAAGTCAGTTGGTCAATCCTGAGAGACGAGCCTCCAGTAAGGGAAACAGAGGTCACGGCTTTGGGCCTGAGCAGTCTGCACCTCCCACGCTTCAAATCTGTTCTCCCAGGCGGGTGCCGACTGACGCTTTCCTTTACCCGCCAATATCCTCCTGCTTCTCGTCCTGCGAGAACCAAGGCCACTCGCTATATGACCCGAGGCCAGAGCTCGGGAATCTTTTCACACATCCCGACACATGAAGAGAAAACAACCCTATCTATCTATCTGTGAAATCGATACCCTGGATGATTTCACGTCTCAGAGCGTCTGACTGCCATGTTGCCACGACGACCACCTGTTCTGTTGCCCCTGCAGACGACAGCTCATGTAACAAAGAGTCTCAGAGCAGCCTTGCTGATCTGGGGTCAGTGTTTCAGATAAAAACTAATACAATTACATGGATCCAAGGACAGTTTTCCTGCTCTGCACTGCTTTGTGGGTTTGGATGTAGAACCTTTGTCGTGGCCTTTACAGTAATTACATCCATTACAGAGAACACTTTAACAAGTTTCTATTCTGAGTCTGGTTGTTTGTGTTTTGAGCTGCCTTTACTCTCACTAATATGTCTAGCATCCTTTCAATCCACGTTTATTTAAGAGGAAACCCACTATAAAGGGGTATCTCGTTACAATTCTATACATCCTACAGTTTCAGGCAATGTCCAGCAGGCCTATTTCACGACAGACAGCCGCCAGGAGAAACTCGAGGAACTACCTAAAGGAAGCCGCCGGCAACTTTTAACAAAAGCTGTGATTTACAGGTCTCTGCTTTTGGTGAAAGCCATCAAAATAAACTGTGGCATGGAAACATCTAATGAAGGGGTTGGGGAAATTTACAGGAGACACTGAATGGGGTCCTCATAACATGTAGATTCCTCTTCCACTTCTATTAAACAAGAAGCAAAAGGAGTATCCTTTCTATAACAGCCTTGTTACATTTTTACTGCTTTCTGGTATTGAGGTGGACCACGACTGCTTTGTTGCACTTGGGTTGTTAAGGACAATTCTTCAGGGATGTTATTGGATACATTGTTTCTGTCTGTCTGTCTGGCTGGCTGGCTGTGTGTGTGTCTGTCTGTCTGGCTGTGTGTCTGTCTGTCTGTCTGTCTGTCTGTGCCTGTCTGTCTGTCTCTCTGTCTCTCTGTGTCTGTCTGTCTGTCTGTCATATATATATTATTGTATATATGATTGTCAGTGTCAGTCTTTTTGACTGTGTGTTTGTCAATGCTAGTCTGTGTCTGTTTCCCTATGTGTTTGTGTGTGTGTATGTGAGACTGTGTGTGTGTCTGAGACTGACTGTGTGTGTGTGTGTGTGTGTGTGTGTGTATCTCTGTCTCTTTGTGTATACAGTATACTGCTTCATTAGGTATACATTTTCAACAGCTCGTTAATGCAAAAATCTAATCAGCTAATCACGTGGCGGCAAGTTAATACATTTAGGCATGTAAACATGGTCAAGACGATCTGCTGAAGTTCAAACCAAGCGTCAGAATGGGGAAGAAAGGTGATTTAAATTACTTTAAATGTGGCATGGTTGTTGGTGCCAGACCGGCTGGTTTGAGTTGATAGAAAGGCAACAGTTTAACAAATAACCATTTGTTACAACCAAAGTATGCAGAAGAGCATCTCTGAGCTAGTAGCACATTGAACCTTGAAGCATATGGGCGACAACAGTAGAAGACCACATCAGGTGTCACTCATGTCAGCTAAGAACAGGAAACCGAGGCTACAGTTTGTACGGGCTTATCACGATTTGACAATAGAAGATTGGAAAAATGTTGCCTGGTCTGATGAGTCTCCATTTCTGCAGTGATATTCAGATTATAGGGTCAGAATTTGGTATAATTAACATGAAAGCAAAAGGGGGTCCAACCCGGTACTAGCAAGTCGTACCTAATGAATTGGCCAGTGAGTGTATGATTCCCTATGTGTGTATGTGTGTGTGTGTCTGTCTGTGTCTTTGTCCATGTCTCTGTGTGTGTCCATTTCCCTTACAGATAGAATGTGGGAAAACTTTTTGCACAATTGTGTCCATTGTCCCTTTTCTCTCAGGCGGCGTACACTATCTCACCCTGTCGTGAGCTAAAGGCATGGCGACGGAATCCAGACAAATCCAGTCAATTTTATTACAATGAATTCCATACATTAATCAGTTCTGATTAGCTTCATCCATGCGGCGCTCAGCCAACGGAACCACATTGTTACAAAGCGACTGCCGCGGAACACAAATCTGCATACCACGTCCCAGCAGTCACTGTTCTGCCCGTCGGAACCCAACCACCGTGGCTTCAACTGGGCAGTGTCAGGGCTGACTGTCAATCCACTGACACAGCCAAAGTAAACACACTCTGACTACTATTATTACTGTCTGTACAAAACTCATAGGCTACACCCCAAGCCTCCCACATAAAATATGTTAATCAAATCAGGCTCTGACCTCAAAGGGAGCTTTAACACAAATTGAATGTCACTGATGGCTCCTGAGTCGGGGTGCCACTCAAAGGGGGCGTCTCTAACATCATTAGTCTCGCAGGCCACAGCTCAATGACGCTGCATATTTCCAGTCACTGTCGATTACTCTGACACCGTCCTGTGGAGGGATGCTAGCAGGCAGCGTTCAGGGGGAGGCGACGAGAAGATAGCGCTCGTTCGGGGTTCGCCCTTCCCACATGTCAGGAAAGGAAAAAATGGATTTGCTTACTTTCCATTTTCCAGCCTGATGGTTTTTATCTTGGGCTACATACAGTGTAAACTCAGTCGGCTAATTCAGTCTGTCACAGGCGGCGAGATGTTGATCGTGCCAACGTTCAGCCCCTATTTACACAAGCACAAAGTGCTAAACGGCGGAGAGATTTGCACGGTTATCATGCGTGATCGTCACTGAATCATATGGCCTTTAAGCTTCTCAAGAAGAATGAGACGGGTAATGATGTGAGCCAACATGTCATATCCAGTGCCCTCCCCAGTTATTGGCAGCCTTGCTAAAGATGTGCAACAGAAGGCTATGAAAACGTTTTTTTTTTGCTTGATCTTCCAATAAAAATATTACAGAAATCTAACATTTAATGAGGTAATATTCACAAAATTCACATACTAAATGCAGGGGCGCCTTTCCAATAGTCATGTTACTCTCACTATTGGAAAATAGTGATATGGTCAGCCAGATTAGATTCCAATGGAACCAATTAACTGGGAAGAGGGTCACATCCTGTACAAACACTTTGAAGGCATTAACAATGTTAACCGCATTTTGGGCTGAAGAGTTTGTTTAAGTCCCTGGCTAATGGCTGCCAGTGTTATGTTTTTCTCAGTTATGGTACTTATACATTTTCTGAAAGGATGGTTCATTTTCAACTCTAAATACAAATAAACAAATCACAAACAGACCTTTTGTCTTATCAAAGGTTGACATTTTGGCATCTGGAACGGTCATGCTTTGACCTACAGTATATAGGTATAGTTTTGGATTCAGAAGTCTTTTGCCTACAACATGAATGAATGAAATCCAAACATTGTGAGACATTGACTTTTATGTATTATGTCATATATATCCCCAAACAAACAAAATGTATGTTTACTTTTTTGGTGTATTATGGGTAAACAGATGTAAACTGTGAAGAATAAGGCTGTAAAATCCATATTGTCAAGCCCCCAGAGCTCCTTAACCAGTGTGACAATTTTTGGGGGACATACAAACAGGTCAATCTCAATATGACGTACATATTTCCCACTATTTTCCTATAAGTTTTTATAAACCCAGCCATTTCCCCTTTTCCAAAAATGAATGTTTTTGTGCAGGATGATGTCCTACATTATAGCAAATTTGGTATTTTTTCATTTTCACTTCCTGTCTGTAATGTTTTTAGTAAAAAAAGAGTCGCTGAAAAACGACCGATTTTGAGATGCAATGTCGCCTGCGCTGATGTTCCCGCATAGTCAATCCACCACTCATTAGTTGCAGCAGAATCTCCCCTTTTCAACGGTACAAAGCATTAGTCGATATGCGTAGATAAACCTAGAAGGGTTAAAGGCAATTTAGAGAAAAGTCAAGCTTCAAAAAGTGTGCTAGTGAAAGGACCCCTCCATCAGTACTAAATGAGTGGTAAAAACCTGACACCATCAGACCACACACAACTAAATATGTGTTAAAGCGCTGCCACCCACTCCCAGTTTAGAGGGCTACTAGTGAGTGCCTGGGTTAATCACATTCAAACGAAGCTCAAGGAAAACAGATCTTACAAACAGTGACACACATGCCAATCTGCCCCCACCGCACAGCAATAACCACTGTGCCACCAAGTGATTCGTCACATTTATGATGCAAACGCGCTGAGATAACAGCAAGCAATGGGAATAACGTCGCTCTGAGGAGGAGCTGCATGTAATGGAGGTAGGTACCATGGAGGTAGGAGCAGATCTTCATGAGATGGACTGGAACATGCACATCGACACACAGACATTCACACTGTCTGGCACCCACACCAAAATACACACATGGACAAGGACACACAACACTCCCCCTCTTTGTCTAATTTCTTACACGCACAAACACTGTCAGTCTCTCAAACACCATCCATGATAGCATGCACTGTGGCTTTAGTGTCTCGTCACAGTACGGTCCTATCTCACGGGCCAGCTCCAGAACCGGCTCCTGCCAAAAGGGGAAACAGGATTAGCCTGAGGTCCAGCTGTGCCGTGCTTAGACTGGTTTGCGTGGACGGAGTGAGAGGAAGCTGGGATAATGTAATTTCATGTCTCTGTTTCAGAGCGGCACCTCAAATTGTCTTGGAGCATGGCGTGATGCAACCTGCCTTATAGCTCGTAGTTCACCAGAACCATAAACACAAACACCTGCGCTAACATAAACATAAACCCTGAAACTACACACACTCACACGTCAACTTTCTCACAAAAATACAATATGAGGGCAGCTCAGAATTTCCTCTTGGTGTCGAGTGTGTGTTGTAAGGGTGTTGTGAGTGTGTTGTGTGTTGTGAGTGTGTTATGAGTGTCTTGTTAGTGTGTTGAGTGTGTTGTGTGTTGGGTGTTGTAAGTGTGTTGTAAGTGTGTTGTGAGTGTGTTGTGTGTGTGTTATGAGTGTGTTGTGAGTGTGTTGTAAGTGTGTTGAGTGTGTTGTGTGTTGTAAGTGTGTTGTGTGTTGTGAGTGTGTTATGAGTGTCTAGTTAGTGTGTTGAGTGTGTTGTGTGTTGGGTGTTGTAAGTGTGTTGTAAGTGTGTTGTGTGTTGTGATTGTGTTATGAGTGTGTTGTGAGTGTGTTGTAGGTGTGTTGAGTGTGTTGTGTGTTGTAATTGTGTTATGAGTGTGTTGTGAGTGTGTTGTATGTGTGTTGAGTGTGTTGTAAGTGTTAAGGCCTTAAGCCCAACCACTCCACCTAACCAGTTAAAATGTTTGAGGATGAGTTAGTAAGAAGTTTAAGTAAGTTCAGAATATACACAATAAATGACAACTGCCTATATAAAGAAAATATCTGTACAGCTTTAAGGAACACTGTTATATGTTTAATAATTAGTTTAATAGTCTTTTGGTTGTGGGTAGAAGCTGTGCCCATCCTGCCGGATGTACTGGTATTGCTTGCCATGCCATCCATGCGACAGAGTATCATCTTGTTTTAAAGTAGAACCCTTTTATGTTCTATGTCGAATTTTCAGTTGAAAAGGTTCTATATGTAACCAAACCTTGCCGAAGAACTTGTTTTGGGTAAAAATTTTGGAGAAGTGGGCACACTGATAGGCAAACTGGTGATGAAATCCGGTTCCTGTTTACTTAAGCCACACAGGTTGTTATGGGAACTTGAGACAGGGTGGATAGGTTCATACACCCATCCTTTTTTGGAAAGGGTGCAGAGCGCTGAGGTGTAGCATCACACCACATTGTTGTTGCCTTCCACAAAGTTAGTGTCTGCCTGTAACACAACCATATGTATTTGTATTGTTTTTTTGTTTTCTTGTAGACTACTGTTACACTAACTGTCCTGTTGATTATAGTGATTATTGTATCAGTATTACTTCTAACAACTACTTCCAGAGAACGTTTAGGCTCATCATTACAATGGGACAGAGGGAGGTGAGCAACCATGAAAGGGACTTTGCTAAGTAACGTTTTTGTCATCATTTAATGTTACCCAATAAATACAGGTGGGTTGAACATTGGAATAGAAGAAACATACAGGGGAGGGTGTAGTGTTTTATGGGTCACAGCAAAGCTGGAATGCTACACTAAACAAAAACATGAATACAGTTTGCATTATTGTGACTAGTAATTAATCACATTGGCACAATGATATTCCATGTTGTAGAAAGGAGTTGAGACAGATGCAAAGGGTCGACGGTTGACCCTCAAAGATCTGTGCTGCTGCAGGTTGAGGAGGACCCCCGGTGGTCACTATAGCTGCAGGTGAAAGACCTGTCTCTGTTGCGGACACTGTTGGACCTCCGTGGTCTCTGCTGCTGCGGGCTGAGGTGGGCTGCCGGTGGTCTCTGCTAAGGCTGCTGGTGGACTCCCAGGGGTCTCGGCTGCTACAGGCTGAGGAAGACACCCAGTGGTCGATAATGGAGCCCGGTGGACTCTGCTGGTGTTGCCGGTGAATTGATTGTTGTAACAAGGACCAGCTCTCATGGGGGTGGTGAGGGATGTGGGGCCCCGATCTCGGATAGAGGGGACAGAACCCCTGGTTCCAGCAATGTGGCAGGAGCCCCGGAGTCAGTCGCAGTCTGTGGTGTGACCAGCACCCATGTAGGTGCGGCCACCACCGGACGAGGTGTGAGGAAGGAGATGCGCGGCTAGATCGTCTTCCGGCACGGGCTCTGCATTGGGCAGGGCCTCCAACATATGCACGGTGATCCTCTCCTCTGGAATCCTCAAGGAGGGTGGAGCTACTAGTTCTGACGTAGAGACAGTACAGGCACGGGTTCTGGGAACACCTCTGTAGCTACAAGAGAGAGGAGCCGTTGGAACTACGTGCCCCAACTGTCTTGGTTGCGGGACTGCGGGTGAAGGGGTTTCTAGTTGGCTAGGGTTGCCAGGTGGTGGGTTGGATAGGGAGCGTGTCTTGAGACAACTAGGGTTAACGCTCTGGGGATCACAGTCCGTGTCCCCCTCACCTTCCTCCTTAGCCTCTTTCTGGTCTGTCTCCCAGCTTATTAGGTCCTTCTCCTCCGCCGCGTCCTCATGGTCCTGCCCCTCCTCCTCCCTGCTGTCCTCCGTCCAGGCTGAGCATACCTGCCTGTGTCATGTGAATGAGCCAAGCAGGGAACATAAACTATAAACGATACACACCAGGGAGAAACTAGAACACACACAGGAACTCAGCCGTAATAACTCACAAGGGAGAAGCTAAATTCATGTCAGGTCCCCTAACGGAGACCGTGAGACATGTTGTGGTCATGTTATGATTTTCACACTGCAATAAGGGAAGATAATGGACAGAGTTTTTGCTTTGTTATCCAGCAGACCTTGTGTCCTTTCTTTCATTGCTTTTTACTATTATGTTATTTAATTTAATGGGGAATTTGTTTCTTTTACATTGGAGCCCCTGATTATACAAGTGCCAATTTACCGAGAAAATTAATGTACTGTAGTACAGATAAATAAAATAAATTCCTTCATCACATTTCCTTCCCCTCTCCAGGTCTCCCGCTTCCTCTACCTTGTTCTCTCCAGATTCCCTCTCTCATCTGCAC